>RJWJ010040150.1:0-14118 GCA_004363605.1 Indri indri | reverse complement strand
GCCTGAGCAAGAGCGAGACCCCGTCTCTACCAAAAATAGAAAGAAATTAATTGGACAGCTAAAAATATATATAGAAAAAATTAGCCGGGCATGGTGGCGCATGCCTGTAGTCCCAGCTACTCGGGAGGCTGAGACAGTAGGATTGCTCAAGCCCAGGAGTTTGAGGTTGCTGTGAGCTAGGCTGACGCCACGGCACTCGTCCCAGGCAAGAGAGTGAGACTCTGTCTCAAAAAAATAAAATAAAATAAAAAAATAAATAAAAGCTTTTCTTTTCTAGGCGCTTAAGTGCCCAGCAAATGAGGACTCGTGTGCCAAGACCGCGGACGCGGGTAGCGGGATGGCAACCCAAGGCGCAGGAACGTGTGACCATTTGTTTGTGACCCCTCACCCTATGCTAGGCTCCCTGAGGGCGGGGCTGCCAGGGGGAGGTCGCCACTGTGTCCCCAGCCTTGGTGCAGCACCTAGGAGAGGGCTGAGGTGAAATTCACATGACAGGACGCTCGCCATTTCATGTGAGCAATTCGCATCGCGGTGCCGTGTGGCCACCACTCCCACGCGGCTCATCGCCCCACGCTCGTGGGCAGTCACCGCCTGTTCCCCGAACCCCCAGCCCCTGGCAACCACTTCTCTACCTTCTGCCTCTGCAGGTTTACCTATAGATGTTCTGGATGTTTCATATAAATGGAACCAAACAACATGTGGACTTTTGTGTCTGTTTTTTTCCACTTCGCCTGATGTCTCCGAGGCTCACACACGTCGTGGCATGTGCCGGCGCTGCGCTCCTTTCGCTGGGTGAGCAATAGTCCGGCGTACAGAGCCCAGGGTTTGTTTATCCGTCCATCTACTGGTGGACGTTCGGGGTGCTGTTTCCACTCTGGCTGCTGTGAGTGATACTAACGGACTTTCCTGTACGAGCATTTATTTGGACGCCTGTTCTCTGTTCTTTGGGGTCTGCACCCAGGAGAGGAATTGCTGGATCCTATGTTACGTCAACGTTTACATCCTAAGGAACCACCAAACCGCTTTCCACAACCTCACCGCTGTTTTGATCCAAGGAGCCAGAGGCCAGTCATTCCTCAGGCTGCTCCTCTCACTGTGCCACCTCGGCCAGGGCTGCCTTAGGCTCGCCTCACCACCCTCCCCTGCCCCCCAGGGCCCCGCGGTCTGCAGGACACCCCCTCCTCCCTTTCCGCCTCTGTCAGATCCGGGAGCTCACCGAGCACCCCAGCCTTTCCTGAGAGCTCGCTATGTCCAGGCACCACGCCCGCGCCTGGCCTGCGCGTTGCCACATCAGACCCTCTGCACTTCCCCTCAGGGCGCACGTGCAAGTATTATCCCCAGTTTGCGTGCAAGGCCCGAGGCTCGGAGCGATGAAGAGCCCCAGCCACAATCACAGTTAAGCAGGGGCCGTGCAGGTCTGTCTGGCCTCAGAGCTCTGCTTCCACTTGAACAGCCCTGGTGCATCCACGAGGAGCATTAGCCACCTGCAGAGCAGAAGAGTCCAGTGGCAAGGCAGGTGGGAGAGGGGCCGAAAGCCGACCCTGGAGCCACAGCCCCTGGGTTCCTACCCTGGCTCCGACTGCCTGTGCGGCTGCAGGTGAGTAAACGTGCCTCTCTGTGCATCCTAACAGGAGACCACAACAGCAAACCCTCCACAGGTTGGAGTGAGCACTAAACAGCTGACAAATGTCCCTGGAAAACAGTGCTGTGGAAGGGCCACCGTCACCATTACCATGTTTCAGCTGCCATCGCCCTCACTGTCCCCTCCCACCATCACCTAACCCGGGCACCCCCAGCCTGCAGCCTTTGCAGCCTCAAATCTACCCTTCATAACTGCCAGGACCACTCGGCTCAAAGGACCACGGTCCCCAGGGAAGCCACGCTCCAAATCTCAAACAAGACCCTGACCCATGTGGTCTGTGCTTCCAGGGACAATGGGACAGAGGTTTCAAACCAGCCCAAGACACATGGCTTAGCGTAAGAGGAGGCCTGGGAGGAACCGGGGCCTCTTGCCACGAGAGTGAGCTTGGAAGCAGCTCTTCCGGCCTCCGTCAAACCTTCAGATGACTGAAGCCCTGGCCGGGAGCTTGACTGTAACCTCAGGACACACCCTGAGCCAGAACTACCCAGCTAAGCCGCTCCTGACTGCTGACACTCCCTCCCCCCAAAAAACCTGCTTGTTACGCAGCAATGGGAAACTAACACACGAAGCCTGGAAGACGTGGACCGAATGTGCTGTTGTCAAGTGTGTTCAGGTGGGTGCTGCCTGCATTTGCAGGAATCCGGCCACTGAGTCTTCCCGTGCAACGTCACCACGGCCCTCAGTGTTGGCACTCACCACACCCCACACCTCGCCAGGAGCTCACCAGCATGGAAATGGGGTCTGCCCTTCCAGGAGGGTCCCCAGGCCCTAGCTCAGAGCCAGCAGGCAGCACTTGGTCCTCTTAGCCACATGCAGAAGGGATGTTTCTCCATCTAAGGGGTCATGAGGCAGAGGGTTGTGAAGCTAAGCTGACCAGAAAGCTTGAAAGGCAACTACCCAGCAAAGGAAAAACTCACGTCCGTTCATTCATTCAGCTGGCTTTGTTGAGCCCCTACTATGCACAAGGCCATCTGGCAAGGCTGGGGAAGCAGTGATGACCGAGACCCCCGATGACCGAAACCACCCCTGCCACTGCCTTCATGGTGATAACGTGCTGGGGTGGGATGCGGTGAGGGCAGCATGCACAGGGACACGAGCTGTTCACAACCTGGTCCAGCCACAACCCCTGATCTGCAATTCCAGAATCTAAAACACTCTGAAAGTTGAAAGAGTTTTTATTGTTCATTGGGTGGCAAACCACGTGTGTGGATGTGGGGCTACTGATCCTCTTTCCTGCCCCACTTGGAATGAACATTCCACGTTTTGCTGCAGAAATACCCAGGTGCACAGCGGCAGACGCCACCGGCCTTGCTCAGGATGTGATGTCAGGTGCAGCACAGGTTCTCTATTACTGTCCCAAGTTCTGAGAAATCCCGCATTCCTCGGGTCCCCAGGGCTGCGAGGCTGTGGGCCTGAGCTATGGACTGCCTTCGAAAGCCCTGGGGCTCGCTGGGGGCAGTGGGAAAGGGCCGGGCGGGCACCTACCGGAACGAGCCATCCAGGTTGGCTCGGTGGATGAAGCTGAGCTTGGCGTCGGCCCAGTAGAGCTTCTGCTCCTCCAAGTCAATGGTCAGCCCGTTGGGCCAGTAGATGTCCGAGTCCACGATGATTTTCCGGGTGCTGCCGTCCATCCCAGCCCGCTCGATCCGGGGCGTCTCGCCCCAGTCTGTCCAGTACATGTACCTGACGAGGACGGCAGAGGCAAGAGGACAGAGAGCTGACATGGACCTGCTTCTGACCCGTGTCCCGCCTGCACAAACGCAGACGACGCAACAGAGACAGTGCGTCTGCCCCAGCACCTCACCCATCACAGACGGCCGACGTGGAGGGCTCTGGGTGTTACTGCCTTAAGGTGAGCAATCGAAACGTGCTGTTTCCAACTAGCTCCGGCACCTTCCCTTCTCACAGGAAGATTCCTATTCTTTGCAGAGTGTCCTAGGCTGCAAGTTATTTAAATAGCCCGCATTGATGTTTGGGTTATTTCTGCTTTTTCCACTATTATGAAAATGCTATAAAAATGAACCTTTAAAAGGCAATTGAAAATGGAATATTATTTAGTGCTGAAAAGAAATGAGCTATCGAGCCATGAAAAGATACGGAGAAAAACTTAAAAGCACATCACTAAGTGAAAGAAGCCCGTCTGAAAAGGCTGCGCACTGTCTGATCCCAGCTATGAGACGTTCTGGAAAAGACCGAACTACGGAGACAGCGAGAAGATCAGCGGCTGCCAGGGGCTCCAGGAGACGAACTGGGGAGCACAGAAAACAGCTGGGGCAGTGGAACTGTCCTTACGATGCCACAGCAGTGGACACGTGTCACTGCACATCTGTTAAAAGCCACAGAACGTACAACACCAAGCGTGACCCTACTGTAACCCGTGGCCTCTGGGTGCCGATGATACATCCATGCGGGTCTGTGGCTGTGACAAGCGCCCCGCTCTGTGCGACACTGACGGGGGTGGGGAGCCCGTGCGGGTGTGGGGCGGGGCGTGCACAAGCTGTCCACACTCAGTGCTCGGTTTTGCTGTGAGCCTAACACTACTTTAAAAAGTAAAGTCTGTTCGAAAAGAACCAGATACATGGGTGGGCGTGCACTGAAATAATAGCGGCAGCTATTCCGGGGTGGGTCTGTGGGTAACTTGGCTTTGCCGTGTTCCCAGGGGTCCACCAGGGGCAGGCATCACACATCCATGAGAAACAACCACATCCTACAACGCTGCCCCGTCTGATGTCCAGCCAGCAGGCCATGACAACATGAGCAGAGACAACGTCCAGCGTCCGAGAGGGCAGGGCCCAACCTCGCCAGTGCCCAGACAAAGCACTCAGTCCCAAGGTGACCGCGGGGTGTGTGCCTGGAGGCTGGGCGTGGCTCTTCAGCGGAGACCAGAGGGGAACCACACCAGCCTGGAGGACACAAGGTTCCCATCCCAGTCGGCCACGATGGGCCACGGACCACAGGGCTGGCAGACCTATTCTGCTCTGTCTTCT
Organism: Indri indri; assembly: GCA_004363605.1. NCBI lineage: Eukaryota > Metazoa > Chordata > Mammalia > Primates > Indriidae > Indri > Indri indri. The sequence goes on along the minus strand of RJWJ010040150.1, from coordinate 9,489 downwards.
CCTCTTGGCAGAAGAAGGGGACAGTGCCCACACGGTCCTTGGAGCAGCCCCCAACCCCGGTCTGTGTGAGACACTGCTGGCTCCCCTGTGGCATCGTCCTCCTCCTGGGGTGGGCACAGGATCAGCCCAACCTGTCGGCACATCCCATTACCCTCGGCCCCAGCGACAGCCCCGGAGACAGGTGGCTTGTCCAAGCTGGGCGCACAGGGGTCAGCCCTGGAACCCCGACCGGGGAGGGAAGGGCACTCCCGGGAGCCTCCTTGGCCATCCCGTGGGAGGGCTGCCAGGGAGAGCAGAGCCCAGGCAGGGACAGGGAGGGATGGGTCCCTGGGCTCAGCGGCGCCTGACAAGGGCGGCACTTCGCAGACGTCCTAATTCCTCGGGCGAGTAGATTCTCTCTCCTCTTGGAGCTGGTCTCTCCCTTACCAGCGCGTCACTCCACACTCTGGGCCTCCACTTACTCAGAGGTGAGACTTCACCCCATTTCAGTGAACCCTGAGCTGACCTCCACCAGGGGCCAATGTGGTAGCCGGGGACACGGGGAGAACAAGCTCAGTCTCACCCCTTGGGGGGTCTCCGTCCAGCAGGAGAGAGCAGATGACAGATGCATGGCTGCCACGTCCCCCCACCAGGGGAGCTCCTCAGCCACAGGAGCTTCGGGTGCCCGAGGGCCAGCCACATCCGTAAGGTCAGGCAGGCTTCCCAGCGGGGTGGCATTTCCAAGCTAGCACCACCGCCACCTTCCGGAGGGGCTGTAACCAGATAGCTCACAACAAACTGCACTCAGCTGTTGTCACCATGCCCCTCTTCTCCAGCTCCATGGGGACAGGAGCAGGGCAGGCTTCACACGGACGCCTCCCCAGGCAGCCTCTCTCACACTGGCTCCTGTGCACCTAGTGGGAACCCGCCCAGCGCAGGGAAAGCAGGACTGCTACTGCCATTAGTCAGGCGAGAACGCTAACACCCGAAAGGCGGACCTGTCCCAGCTCACGAGCACCGAGTGGCAGCTCTGGGAATGCAGCATGGTGTCTGGTTAGGGCCTGAGCCTGGCCATCATGACTCACCCCTTCGCCAGCAGGGCCGGGGTGTGGGTGAACTTTTCCTGGCAGCCTGAGGCTCCAGGGTGCTGGCGGCCAGCCCGGCAAACGCTCCCGAGGGCCCGGGGCAGGCGTCCTTCTTTACCTGCACATGTCCCACCCCCGGCAGCCTGGACAGAGCCCGGACTTCCCGCTGCTGGCCAAGAGGCATCAGGAGAATCGATCTCAGACTGAGCCACACAGGCCCCCCCAAAACGCTCCACTGGGGCCCCTGGAAAAGGCCAGAAAATGTGAAGGCTCCGGGACCTCCATGTGGAGCATAACTCACATTCCTTCCCCGAGTTTCATAACAGGCCTGCTGGCTTCCTTAAATGGGGAATTTGCAAGTCTGTCGGCTTCCAGGGACCGACTGGCGTGGATGTGCTCTTGCAAAGTCTCAAACGCCACCACAAGCCCAGCCAAATTCCACGGAGGAAAATCGACTTCCGAAGAAAAGGGCTGCAAGCAGGGCCTTCCTGCAGAGGCTGCTGTGGTTGTGGTCATGTGTTATTTCAGGGAAGGGCCATGCTGCGTTTTAAAGAGGGGGTTGGGTTTCACCCTGGCCTTAATTTGAGCCCCTGGGCCCCTGCAGCCCCTGTGGAGCTGGCCCAGGCCCGGGCCTCCTGCCACGCTGGGCTGGTGTCTTCCTGGCCCCAGATTCTGGAGGGCCAGAGGGTCTTCCTCAGAGCCCACGTGGGCACCCTGGCCTTCCCCCCACCTGCCTGGACGTCTAAGCTGGGCCACCTGTGCTGCTAAAACCGCTTTCTCAGAAGCCAGGACCCCTCCTGGCTGTGGGGCTCTTGCTGGTGTGCACACTGAGGTGGACATTCGGACCGAGAGCCTCCCTTTCTGACGATGGCCAGGGCAGGAGGCCCCTCCTCTGAGGAAGGAGCCTGGTCGGGGATGGTATTACAAGAGGGCACAAGGAGGTGGCACAGGCTCAACAGACCAGGAGGGGGCCAAGCTGCTCCTTGCAGCCTTGTGCCTGCAGCCAGGACACAGGACAAACTCTCCCCTCTACTGTCCCCGCGCTTGGGACGGGTCCTGCCCACTGGACTCGGAGCCCGAGCTCATGCCTGAGGACCACTATTCAAGCCAGCACTCAGTGAGAGTGAGGGTGCTGCCCACGGGCTTCTGTGGACGGGCTGGAGTCCCCCTCCTGGGCAATGTGGTGCCTAAGGGGACAGAGCAGACACCTCAGACCTCAACCGTGGTCACAGATGAACCTGGGACCACGTCCAGTGTTACCAGCATCATTCAATCTGATGAGGGAGGCTGCATCCCACTGTTTCCTCCCTCATGCATCAGGCAATGCACTGGGGTGGGGGAAGGTGTGGGGAGAGGCCCAGGCATCAACACCAAGGTCAACTTTGCCCCAAGGACAGGGTTAGGATGGGGTAGCCACAGGTGTGATCCTGGGGAGAGCAGGTATGATTCCAGGAGAGAATTTGGAGACATAAGCGTAAAGGAACTATTCCGAACATTTAATAAGCAAAGCCAGAGACAAACAGAGACTGACTGGCTCCCAGAAATAGTTTAGATAAGGCCAGCCCAGACATGAGCATGGGGAAGATTGCTCCCTACCAAGCACCAAGCACCTCCCAACCAAGCACCTAGCATCTCCTAACTAAGCACCTAGCACCTTCCAACCAAGCACCTAACACCTCCCAACCAAGCACCTACCACCTCCCTACCAAGCACCTGCCAACCAAGTGCCTAGCATCTCCTGACCAAGCATATAGCCCCTCCCAACCAAGCACCTAGCACCTCCCAACCAAGCACCTAGCACCTCCCAACCTACCACCTCCCTACTAAGCACCTGCCAACCAAGTGCCTAGCACCTCCCAACAAATACAGTAAAAGCCATGAGGAATTGCAGAGAGAAAACTGCTCACAGGTGTGGAAACTATACTTTGGGTGGTAGGGAAAGGGCATTTTTGTTATAACGGTTAACATTTATTGAACCCACAAGTAGTTCTCAGTGTTTTCCATGTGACATGCAACATGATCACATCTCTGTACAGATGGGGACACTGAGGCGCAGAGCAGCACCAAGCCATCCTTGACTCTTATCTTTCTATCCAACCCACATGCAGAGGGCCAGCAACTCCAGTTGGTTCTCCCCTCAAAATCGATCCCGAATCTGGCTATGTCTCACCCCCAGGCTGCCACCCCCCTGGTCCAGGCCACTGCCCGCTTCACCAGGATCACAGTAATGACCACTGACAGCGCTCCTGCCCCCACCCCACCCCGCAGGCTACTCTCACTCCAACAGCCGCTCCCATAAGCGTGAGTCAGACCAGGGGACTCCCAGGTTTAGGATCGGATCTGCCCCTCTCCACATCCCCCTCACTCTGCCACAGCCCCTCAAACAGACCCAGCCCCCAACTACCCCAGGGCCTTTGCACTGGCTGTTCCCACTGCCTGGAATGCTCTTCCCCTAGAGGGCTGCACGGTTCTCAGCCTCATCTGCTTCAGGTCTCTGCTCAAAACTCGCCGACAGGCCTTCCCAGGGTCCTGAGCTCCGATGGGAAGGCCCTCGCCACCACCTTCCGGTCCTTGGGCACTGCTTCATTTTCCTCCAGGCACAGGTCCCCCTCAGACACACTATCCCGTTGTCGGTCCCCCAACCCCCGTACACTATAAGGGCCTTGAGGGCAGAGACTGGATAAGCACCTCCCAGACAAGTGCACGCGTGCCGGTAAACGCTGGCTGAACACCCAGCTGGGAGGTGAAGGAGCCGAAGCATCCCATGCTGGGGTGGCGGGGGAGGACGGAGGAGGAGGGCCAGTAGTGACAAGACAGTCACGGCGTCCACTGCCAAGCAGACTATGAGCCGGCCCTGGGCTGGGGCTCTCCAGCGGGCTGCGCCCCTCAGCCTCTCCTGCCACAGACGGATGCCCCATCTTGGCCACGGAAACGGCTACCCTAGCCATCAGCTCCCAGGAAGGCGGTCAGTGACTCCAGGGGTGCTGGAACCACACTGCAGGGTGGGGCAAGGTCTGAGGGGGAGACAGGTCACTAGGCAGCACAGAGACAGTCCCTGCAGGTCAGCCTGGCCCCTGGGCAGCTGCAGGCGCCAGCCCACTTGGAGGGGGCAAGAGGGGCCTATGGGATGCGTGACCGCCCAGCACGGCACCCCGGGAGGCTGGAGCTGGGTGCTCCTCAGGCAGTGGGGGCGTTAGGCTGCTCTGGCCTGACCTCAAGGAGGCAAAATACTTGGGCTGTACATTCCGACCCATCCGACCCATTCCACACGCACACATCCGCTCGCGCACATGCTTGTTCACACATACTTGCACACACGTTGTCATGCACACGTGTGCTCATGTGCATGCTCAATCCCACGCACACGCACAGACTCACATCCTCTCACTTGCAAGCTCAGTTGCCCAGACACACTCGCACACTCTCAGCTTTTACACAAACCAGCTGGGCTCCAAAAGGCTCACGCTCCTCCCGCACACGGCAGAAGCCAGTCCAGTCGCTTCCTAAGCCAAAGTGCCGAGCAAAGAGGTTAACTTGGACACCAAGCACCCCTCACCTGGCCCGCTCCTCGAGCTCCCAAACACCAGCTTTGGCGGGACAGGCCCCACCTCCCGGCCCTCATTCCAATTGCCCTGGGCAGGCCCGGGGGCTTTTGCACAGCCCGCCACCCCGCCCCTCGCAGCCCAGCTACTGCACAGGCCACACAACCAGTGTCGCCTCCGGGGTGGGGAGGCCACTGCCAAGGGCAACGGCCAGCTAGCGGCATCAGGACTAGAGCGCGGGGGTCTTCAGTCCTACTTCGAGCTCGGACAGCTGAGGGAAGGGCTCCGGGGCCCCCACTGCGGGGAGGAAGGCAGACATGCAGGCTCCCGCAGCAGGCCTGGGAGCGCGCCCACTCCTGGGACTTTCTAACTCGGCGGATCCGGGCCGTCCCACAGAAGCTCCTCATCTGGGGAGGCGAAGCTGGGACTGCTTGTGGTGACATTAAATGAACACACAAAGTGCTTCCAACAGAGCCCGAGGGCAAAAAAAAGCTCTTGCCTTTTGCACAAGATGTGCGCCAATTTCTGACAACTGAACGGCACAGAACTGGACAAGCGCAGCCGGGTCAGCAGCCACTGGCCAAGCAGGGCCCGGCTCGGGCGGCCCGGGTACAGGTGTGTGGGCCACACCCCAGCGTCATTCCTGCGTCACAGAGCAGAGGCAAAGGAGGGACGAAGGAGGGGCTGGACAGACTGTTCCCTCTGCTTGGAAAAGTCTGGAATAAGCCTGGCCTGCTGGCCAGTGAAGCTCAGCCATCTCCCCCCGAAACCTCCACCCCTGCCTTCAACTCTGCACACATTCTTAGCTGTACCGCGGCTCCCACACTCCCACCGGGGCCTCCTGGCCAGGGCCTGAGGCTTCGAGGGCCCAGGTGAGCTCAGTCAGCCCAGCAGGCAGAGGAGATAGAGAAGCTTCCAGAACAAACAGAGAAACCACCCCGTGCAAGTTCTGCTTCCAGACAAGGAGCTGCACTTTCCCGACCCATTTGCAGCCAAGGTAGTTGTAAAACAGGTGCAAGGTGCAAACTCCACCTGCCGGAGAGCCCGCACTCCTGGGCCTCCCGCCACACACACTTCAAAGACGTGGTTACCGGTTCAAATCCACGGCCCACATCAGATGCCTCCGACACGCAGGCTTAAACAGAAACCCAACCGTGGAATACTGAGGGGAAATAATTCTCAACAACAAATTCTGAGAGGTGAACTTATTTTAAGATCGACAAGTTTTCTCTGAAAAAGAAACTGGGGCTCAAATAAGTGCAAAAGGAGAGCCACAGCAGCCCCCGGCCAAGGAGCCAGGAGGAGGAGCGGCAGGGTTACCCGTGAGCGGGGTCCAAGGCGATGGCCCTCGGCTGGTCAAGGTCCTGCCAGAAAAGGACCTTCCGGGACGTTCCGTTGAGGTTGGCCACCTCGATGCGGTTGGTCTCCGAGTCCGTCCAGTACAGCTTCTTGCCGACCCAGTCACAGGCCAGGCCGTCGGGCGAAACCAGCCCGGAGATGACCACGCTCTGCACCGCGGCCCCGGTCTGGTTCAGGTAGGTCTGCTTGATGGCCTCCTCGCTCACGTCTGTCCAGTACACAGCTCCCTTGGAGAACTGGAAGTCCACTGCCGCCGCGTCCTCCAGGCCGCTGACCACGATGGTGGACTCCAGCTTGACGCCGCCTGCGTCCACCAGCCGCACATCTCTTCGGTTGGCGAACAGCAGGAGCGGCGAGGCTGTGGAGGCAGAAGCAAACCGTGAGGACCACTGGCTGAGCCGGCAGGGCACCTGGCCCTGGCACCTGCCCCACCTGTGCCCAAAACTTCCAACTCCTTCCTGGCACTGCCAGGAAGTCGTGCAGGGGTGCCCAGCCTACATCGTTCAGAGGCCCTTCCAGCGCAGCAAACAGTCTTCCTATTACTGGACTCGATGGCTACCATTCATTCGACGACTGCTATGTTCATTCCCCACCCCCCAGGCACAGGGGACTCTTCCTGCCGTGCCCACCACCTCCCACATCGATGCCACGGACAAGGTCTTGCAGAGGCCAGGGAGGCGCCTTACCCTGCTCTGCAGAGAAGACACATCACCTTTGTCAGCTTGATGCAGAGAGGGGGACAGGCAGGCACAGCCCTGGCCAGGCTGCCTGGCAGAGGCCTGGCCAAGGGGCCAAGCTTTTTGAGGTGGCTCAAAGCCCCCAGCACAGGCTGGGATGTGGAGCTCAGGCTGGACAGAGCTTCAAGATTCACTTACATGTCTCCACCCACTGGCTGAAGTCAGGCCCTTTCCTGGAACTGTGGCCTCAGCTTCCCACGCACCTCTGTAGCCCATGCTACACCCTGCTTCTAGACAGCCCCGCAATGAGCAGCTTAAAGGGTCGCTCTGGAAGGCCACCCTCAGCTCCAACACCTTCAATAGCTCCCTCTGCCAGCGCCATGTGGAATAAGGTCAGGCTCCCTGGCCTGGCCTCACCTACTCTTCCCCTCTCCACCACCCCACCCCAGCATTCTGATCTGCCCTCACCTCCTCCAGACCAGCCTGCAGGCCCTCCTGCCTCTGCTGAGCTCTTACCCCACAGACAAGGGTCTCGTTTCCAGCTGAATGAGAATCTGGGGGGACCATCACCCCTCCAGATGCCTCAGACCCCAGAGGGCAGCCCAAGAGGGTCCAATAACCTACATATACTCGAGAGAGACCATAAAACCAAGAGGTGTGGACACAAGGAGGTGGGGGCCTCCAGAGAGTTCCATCGATCGATGTTCTTGTCTGCATCTAGCAGGGCTGAGCTGGCCACAAACACCCCAAAAAACCATCTTAAGACTTGGCTATAAACATCTGACATTCCTCATGGAAACAGCAGACCACCGGGGGTCTCCTGAGCAGATGGGGGACCCAGCCAAGCACACACTCCTACCCCCACCAAGATGTTCCTTTGGAAACAGGAAATCAGAACAAATTGAACTCAGGCAATGAAAATCACATCACTGAATTCTACACTCAGTTCAGTAGGTCGCATTTCAGCAGGGGAAGGATGTGCAACCTCTATGAGGCTACCTGGGAGTACTTGGGACCTGAACAAGGGGGCGAGTCCCCCCATGCAGCAGGATGGATGGTTCGAGCTCGGGCTCCACCACCACGACAGCACCTGCCCAAATTCCAGTCTCTCCCACTCCCAGAGACCTCCTCTGCAGGAGGGGACTCGAGTCCTCAACACCTGCAGCGGGGCCTCCACCGCCACTGTCATCACTGTATCAGGACTACGGCTCTTTGTGGCCGGAAGGGACACTGAAAAATCAAACAATGCCAAGGCACAGACAACAACAACAAAAAACATAGACAAACTGAACTTTATGAAAATGTTAAGATTTTGTGCATCAAAAGACACTACCCAAGGAGTAAAAAGGCAACCCACGGAATGGGATAAAATAGTTCCAAACCATGTAGCTATTAAGGGATTAAGATCCAGAATATATAAAGAACTCCCAAAACTCAACAACAAAGAAACAACCCAACTCAAAAGTGGGTAAAGAACTTGAACATACATTTCTCCAAAGATACATAAATGGCCAATAAGCACATGAAAAGATACTTAACAGCAATAATTGGGGAAATGCAAATCAAAACTACAATGAGATACTACCTTGAACCCATTAGGATGGCTACTATCAAAAAAAACAGAAAATATAGTAGCAAGCGTTGGTACCAAGGCGGAGAAACTGGAATCCTTGCGCACTATTGGTGGGAACATGAAATGGTACAGCTGCTATGGGAAACAGGGTGGTGGTTCCTTAGAAAACTGAAATACAATTACCATATGACCCAGCAGTTGCGCCTCTGGGCCTACACCCAAAGGAACTGAGAACAGGCATTTGCACGTCCATGTTCATAGCAGCATTATTCACGATGGCTAAAACGTGGAGGCCACCGAAGCATCCCTCTGGGGATGCATGGAGGAGTACAATGGGGTCTATCCGAACAATAGGATGCTATTCAGCCTTAAAAGGGAAGGAAATTCTGACACACGCGACAACATGGATGAACACCAAAAACATCATGGTAAGTGAAATGAGCCAGTCACAAAAAACAAACACCGTATGACTGTACTTCTATGCGGCACTTGGGCAAATTCATTGAGACGAAAAGTAGGATGGCGGCGGCCAGGGGCTGGAGAGAGAACGGGGCCTGGTGCTCACCAGGGACGGCTCAGCCGGGGAAGATGAAAACAGTTCTGGGGATGGAAGGCGCTGCTGCCTGCACGTCAACAGCAAGAATGCGCTTAACGCCGCTGAACCGCACACCTGAAAATGGTTAAGCTGGGAGGCTGCTGTGGGAGGATCGAGTGAGACCAGGAGTTCGAGAGCAGCCCGAGCAAGGGTGAGACCCTGTCTCTACAAAAAACAAAAAAATTAGCTGGGCATGGTGGCGTGTGCAGGTAGTCCCAGCTACGGAGGAGGCTGAAGGGGGAGGATGGCTCAAGCCCAGGAGTTCGAGGCTGCAGTGAGCTGTGGTGATGCCACTGCACTCCAGCATGGGTGACAGAGCACGACTCTGTCTCCAAAGGGAGAAAAAAAGGGTTAAGATAGTAAATTTTATTTCACCATATTTTACCACAAGAAAAAAATTTTTAAAAGAAAAAAAATCAAACAATGGGCTGTCACAACTGCAGCTGAACTAGGCATTCTGACCTCTCAGGAGGAGGACACGGTCACAGCATCCCGCCCCGGCATGCTGAAACTCACCCCCAATCTCACCCCCTCCCCACCCCAAACAGGTCCAAGCAGCCAATAAAACTCATGGCCAAAGGTGGACAGCCCTTTGCTGTCACACACAGGGATGCCAAGGGTCCCACACCTGCGCGGGCTGTGAGTGCTATCACCCCTCTTTACAGAGGGGAAGGTGAAG
>RJWJ010040149.1:0-14111 GCA_004363605.1 Indri indri | reverse complement strand
AAAAAATAGTGTTATACTGGATTCCAAGGTGTTTTAAATCTCCAGGAACAGACCCTAAAGAAATGAAGATCTACAGATTGCCTGACAAAGAATTGAAAATAATTATTTTAAGATAGTTCAGCATGCTACAACAGATCACAGAAAGAAAACTAAACAAAATCATAAAAATGATAGATGAATGAGACAAAAATATCAAAAAAGAGATAGAAACTAAAAAAAAAAACAAACAAATTCTATAGCTAAGAATTCTAAGACTGAAATTTAAAAAATTCACTAGATGTGTTCAAAAGTAGACTTGGGCCAGACACAGTGTCTCCTGCCTATAATCCCAGCACCTTGGGAGCTAAGACAGGGGGATTGCTTGAGGCCAGAAATTCAAAACCAGGCTGAACACAGAGCAAGACTTTGTCTCTATAAAAATATTTTTTAAAAATTAGCCAGTCACAGTGGTGTTTGAATCAGCTAATCCAAACGCTAATCAATTGAAATTATATAGTCAGAGGAGAAAAATAAAAGAGAATAAAAGAGAGTGAATAAATGGAACATCATAAAGTGAAATAATATATTGATCATGAAAGTTCCAGGTAAAGAAGACAGAGAAAAAGAAGAAAGTATATTTAAAGAAGTACAGTACTGGCTGAAAATGTTCCAAATCTGGAGAAGGAAAAGGATACAGAGTCATAAGTCCCAATGGAAATAAGACAAATTGAAGAGAAGGACACACCGGGACATATTATAATTAAAGGTCAAAAGTCAAAAGAAGAAAGAAAGAAAGAGAGAGACAGAAAAAGAAAGAAGGAAGAAAAGAAAGAAAGAATTTTGGACCAGCAAGACAATGCTGAAAAAGAAAAACTGTCAACAAAGAATACAATTCTTGGGGGAGAGAGACAAGATGGCTGCCTAGAGACACAAGCTGTCAGATAGTCTCAGAAAGAAGGAAAAATTTTAGAAGAAAAAGAAAAAACAACAAACAATCATAGATCAGGTGTAATTCCAAGGGAAAAGTGCCAGAACCTACCCGAGAGTCCACGGGAAGAAGTTGCAGAGCAGAACAAGAAGGGAGAAAGATACCGGCAGAGATCAACCCCCAAGAGGCTTGTTTCTCCCTCCCTCACATCTCTGGCAGTCAGCAGGCTCGCTGCTTTCTACCCTCATAAGCCCAAAAGCTGCTTCCACCAGTGAATGGGGAGCTTTAAGAGGCTACCAGCCTCCCTGAGGTGTTTCCCATCACTGCAGACCCTGGCCCAGACCTCAGGGGCCATATTACCTCTCCACCCACCATGCACCTTTGTCTTCCCCACAGGGCTTCAGCCCCTCAGTTATTGTCTTGCTTGTTCCCACACAAACATTTCACAACTCTGGCCCAGACTGTGGGAGCCACAGAGGGCCAATGGGTTCAGGTGGATAGGCATGACCCCAGAGCCTGTAAGATTCTGGGCAAGCATTCTTCTAGAGGGAGGAACAGAGATGACCAGGGTGATGGTTTTCCTCCATTCAGAATCTTTTCCTCCTGATCCCCTCCCCCATCCATGGCTACCAACAGAGATGCTTGAGCCGCTGCTTCCTCTCTGTTGGGGCTTCCATAGAGAGTGGGGCTCAAACCTTTCTTCTTAAAAACACGCAGAGGACAAAGGGGTGCTCAGAGTGTGAGCTCCCTGCTCATTGGCCCTCCCCGGTGCTGCTTGCCCAGCTGCTCCATTAGAGCAGGACACACCCCAAAGTGGGACATCAAACCTGCTTGAGCATCCCATAAGCAAATTGGGACCAGGACACTTCTCCCTGGCATGGTCAGGGATTGATCTTCAGGAAACCAGGGGCAGGCCCACAGGCCAGATCCCATACCCTCTGGACTCAATCATTTTGCTATGGGGCAGAGAGGGGTGGTTTGTGAATCGTAGGACGTGAGGGAGCCCGCATGGGCAGAACTGAAAAGAGAGTGCAGTGTGGGTCCCAGCCACAGCCCATTCATGGAAGTCCATGCTCTCAGCCCAGGGCAGAATCCTGGATGGGGAAGCTCCCAGCCCACAGTGCCATCACAGGGGAGGTCAGCTAGTTTGAGCTCCCGCCTGCTGGCAGATGCCGGAGGGATACTGCAGACCAGGGAAGGGGGAGAAGAGCAAAACCTACTTCCAACAGCCAGATTGTGAATCTCAGACAGCCATGCCACCACAGGCAGATGTTCTGGCTGGGTGGGGCCACTTCACATCCTCACTGGCATCTTTCCCCAGAAGCATGAGAGTGGACCTTTGACTCCCACCAAAACTGCTACATACCAGCTTTTGTGGAGCTTGAGGGCAGCCCCACCCAACCCAGCCCTGCCCAGCCCTGCCCAGCCTCACTCCCCCACCTTCTTCAGCTGTAGTGGAGAATAAGGACTCACCCGGAAGTTCCAGGGCCCCACCCACAACATGGGGCATTCGAGTGCTTCTCCTGAGGGGTTAGAGCCAGGCACAGGTCCCAAAAACAACATTTGTTTGTTGAAGGAACAGCTTGTTCCTTTTGGCAAGTACTGGGGAGGTCAATTTGCACAGCCCTTTGCAGCATTTACTGACTGAATTATACAGGGTGGTAGATTATTACTCCCAAGCACCACCTACTGTCTCAGAGATTAAACTTCAACTTCAGAAATTAGATTTCAACTCCCACTGATAGAATTTGAAAAGAGATCATCCAAGCAGAAAATAAATAAAGAAACACTGGACTTAAGTGGGAATCTAGAACAAATGGGCCTAACAGACATTTACAGAACATTTTACCCAAAAACTACTAAATATATATTCTTCTCGTTAGGACACAAAACATTCTCCAAGATTGATCATATGTTAGGCCACAAAACATGGCTCAACACATTCAAAAAAAATAGAAATCATATTATGTATCTTCTAAGACCACAGTGGAATAAAACTAGAAATCAACTCCAAGAGAAACATTCAAGTCTACACAAAGTCATGGAAATTAAACAACCTGCTTTACAACATGATGCTATGGGATACATATAGATAGTAAAATGGTTGCTATAGCAAAACAAATAAATATATCTACCTATCATCTCACACAGTTACTTTTTGTGAGAAGAGCAGCAAAAATCTACTAATTTAACAAAACTCTCTAATACAATATTTTTTATTAATTATAGCCCTCATATTGTACATTTGATCTCTAGAGGTATTTATCCTACATATTTGCCTCTTTGTATCCTTTGACCTACATCTCCCATTTCCTTGCCTCCCATCTATTCCCTGGTAACCAGTGTTTTATTTTCTATCTTTGCATATTTGAACTTTTAAAAAAAAATACCATTTTTCTAACAGCTGCCATAATGCGACAGAAATCTCTCTCAACAACACATTTAAGAACTAATATCAGTGAGCAAAGAATGTTTTCTTTCTACAAAATAAGAATAAGGAAACTAAGGGTAGCTTTTATTGTAGCTATTACCACAAGCTCTATTATTACTTAATTATTCCCCAGGAACCTATTGCAATGCATAGTTACCTAAAGCATAAGAGAAGGTAAGAACCTAGTTAGTGAACTACTCTTCAGAGAATGGCAGGTCTTGGGATTTCATTGAAAATACATAAAATTCAAAAGCTATCTCATCTGTTGAACAAACACTTTAAAAATATCATGGGAGAGGGTTTCAAATCTCAAAAGGCTATGATAGGAGTAAATAAACAATACCTTCATCTGGGCTCTTATCTTGACCATAAATATGAACTTTGAAGCTGGGGAGAATAAAATCTTTTAAAATTCATTCTTTGGAACTCATGGCAGCTTGCAGACTGGATCATCCAATTCTTCAGAAGCCCCTCGCTTTCTATCCTGTGGGGCAATATTTTATTTGCCTTCTCTGATCTTTCTTCTCAACGCATACCAGAAAGTGAGTTAAAACTTTATACAACATTTTGCAATAAGTGCCAAGTGTTCTGCATAAATGTATTGACTGGCAAGAGCTTTCTTCTTGTTCTGAAAATGTAAATATTTGATCTGAATAAAATTCAGACAGAGAGGCTTGAAAATATTCATTTCCTTCTTATTTCCCCAAGTCTTGGGAAACACATTTATCTAGTTTCCTTATCTCTTAAAAATATTAATGAGTATTGTTTACAAAGCAGCCTAGGGATTTCGTGTGAAAATATGCAACTATAAATTTCCAGAGGTAGAATTATTATAACACTATAATGAATTTTGTTTCTTGATCAGTAGAGAAAGCATGGGATATCTCTGATTCAACTCTGATATCTTATAACCTTAACCCATACTATTTCTATCAGTTTCACTAGCTTAATATGCCCTGATTTATGTGAAATAATGCTTCCTTAAATGACAAATCCATTCAGTATCTGTATGCTTTTTGTTTGTTGCATTATATGATCTACTTTGAATTGTGACTTTATGCAAAGGAAATATTATAACAGAAGACTCATGCAGGGTGAGTATTGTTATGATTTGATATACCACTGTTAAGTTCCGTCTGTCAGTGAAAATAACTAAGATAGCTGAGAGCAGGGTTCTGAGGGATTACAACACAGCCCACGGAATGCAGGACATAAATAAAATGAGTTTTAAAAATTCAGTCAAATGCGTTATAAAGAAATTGGATAACCACGAAGACCTGTGTGGGAGCTAAGTAAATGTTTTCTACAATAAAAGAATGAAGATAGAAAAAATAAGACCTAGTGTTTGACAGATTAGTAAGGTGACTACAGTTAATAATCTATTGTGTATTTCAAAATAGCTAGAAAAGAATAATTCAAAACTTCCTAGCATAAAGAAAAGATAAATATTTGTTGTTATCCCAATTACTCTAATTTGATCTTTATACATTACATGAATTTATTAAATTATCACATGTATCTCAAAAAATGCACATGTATTACGTGTCAATAAAAAAATTTTAGTGAAATTAAATTAAAATCATTACCTAAAGTTAAATAAACTTTTTTTAAAAAAATGAAAGAATGTGGAAAAATAATTCATGATGCTCCCCCCCAACCTCATGAATTATTCCAAAATACCCAAGTAAGGATATTTTTGAAAGTTTTATTAATGATATCAATTGCCTCTTGTTTTAATATTAATATTCTTCTTCTTTCTTTTTCTTTCCTTATGTATATTTTGTACTAAATGTACATACATAAGTTATTTAAGTGTTTTCAGTTTGAAGGCACTCTATTTTTCATTTCTAGTATTGTCTGGGAATGACCAAGATTCCCTGGCATCATAGCTTGCTGTCTCCAAACAAGATGACATTTATTTTTTCTCAGATAATGTATAATAACCTCAGCTGAGATAATCATACAGTGATTCAGGATAAAAATCCTAAATTTGCTTTTTGTTTTAATCTTACCACACAATCACAACAGATCCATAGAGAATCCATGTTTACCTAGATCCCTCTTCAAAGAAAAAACCCACAAACAAACAATTTTTTAAAAATCTCTTATAATTTGAGAAATTAGGGTGCTGCTATGCATTGCTATTTGTTATGATGCAATTGATATGGAAAATACATAGACCGAAACAGCAGGCTGCATTCAGACTTCATATGGTCTATACAGCCCCAAAGGCAATGAGAATATATAAACAGCAATCCTTCTACTTTAGATGCCAAATGTGATGGCTAAGAGTGAGGTCCTAAGGGAACAAGACATATAAAATTAAGTTTCATTTCAATAATAAACTGGGAGGGCGCAGCAGGAGTGAAGAAAGAAGATATTGTATGTAATAAGTTTGTCTCATTAGAAAATGCCTAGGAGGGGTATAAAAAAGCACCAGAGTTATGTATTAAAAAGAAAAAAGACTAAGCATATAAATCACATATGAAGAGAGTAATATGGAGACTCTACGCATGCAAATAAAAAGCTTTTGTCTACAGCTTTTTTGCAACAAAATTGTCCAAACATAATCATATTAAACAGTCTGGTCACTCAAAGCAGTTTCCCTCCCTAAGATCAATTGCCCCAAGGGGCATATCTAGTTCTCCCATTCACATGGGAGTACATCAAAATTCTCAGCCAGAGAATTTTAGGCACAAAAGTTAAAACTTTGCCCATCGCCGTGGAGCTGAATCCAGCAGCCTGTATAGAGAGAAAGCACTTCTACAATATCAAACATGTGTTAGGTATGGTCATATTAAAAACAGTACATCTTGGGCCCAAAGAAGTCCTTTTAATCATAAGTTTACAATACCATAAGAAACCACAAAGAGAAATATTCCCTTTGCCATTTATTGCATCACAGTGAGATAAGACCTTTGAATGTCTTAATGTGACTAGCCCTTTATTTGATATTACTATTAATATTACTAGCTAGAATAAGTTGTCTTTACATGGTACATGGTAGAAAAAACTCCACATACACTGATCTGTACGCACTCTACCCTGTACAGTGAATACATGAGGAAATATACAAAAAGAGGTAAAATGACTTATCAAATCATGTTTTTTATAAGTATTATCATTTGCATCTTACTAAAATGAAATCATACTCTTAAGAAATAGGTTATGGATAGCACAATCTTTTTGCTTTTTTATGTTTTTATTGATATATCATAGTTGTACATATTGCAGAGGTACATGTGATATTTTGGCAAATGTATGCAATGTTTAATGATCAAAACAAGATAACTGGTAAATCCATCACCTCAAATATTTACCTTTTCTTTGTGATAGGAACATTACAATTCTTGTCTTCTAGCTATTTTGAAATATACGATATATTATTGTTAACTATAATTTCCCTATCATACTATAAAATACTAGAAGTTATTCCTTCTAACTGTATTTTCATATTATTGCTTGTAACAGAAAACTTATTACTTAATACTTCATTTAAAAAATGGTAAAGAAATTTGTTGTTTTCAGGGAAAACCAGCATTCTCCATTTAACTTCAATAAGCAGCGTCATCTCCATGTCTTCCAGAATAATGAACGTGTCCAGCAGAGAAACTACCAACTCTGTCAGCTACTTTATTCTCATGGGCTTTCTGGCAAGCCCCAAAATGCAGCTGCTCTACCTCGGGCTCTTCTCGGTAGTCTACACTCTCACCCTCATGGGGAACGCAGCCATTGCCTGTGCTGTGTGGTGGGACCGGCGCATTCACACTCCCATGTACATCCTCTTAGGAAATTTCTCTTTCCTGGAAATATGTTATGTCACCACAACTGTCCCTCAAATGTTGGCCAACTTCCTCTCCACAAGCAAGTCCATCTCATTTGTGAGTTGTTTTGCACAGTTCTACTTCTTCTTCTCCTTTGGGTGTGATGAAGGCTTCTTCCTTTGCATCATGGCCTTTGACAGGTGCCTTGCCATCTGCCGCCCTTTGCATTATCCACGCATCATGACCAGACAGCTGCGCGCTGGCCTCATCATCTTTGGATGGTCAGGTGGGTTCATCATCTTCCTAACTCCAGTGGTTCTCATTTCACAGTTGCCCTACTGTGGCCCAAATATCATCAACCATTTTGTGTGTGATCCTGCCCCATTAATGATGCTGTCCTGTTCTGAAGACACCACCACCCAGCTCGTTTACTCCGCTTTCAACACTGTCTTCATGACTGGCACTTTTCTCTTCATACTCTGTTCCTACGCTCTGGTGATTCTGACCGTACTACGGATGCCCTCAGAGGCTGGCAAACGAAAGGCTTTCTCCACGTGTGCTTCTCATCTAACTGTGGTGTTCCTATTTTTTGGCTCTCTTATGGTGACATATGTTAGCCCTGGATCAGGACACCCAGTGGAAGTGCAAAAAATTGTGACCTTCTTTTATACTGTGATAACACCCCTCTGCAATCCTCTAATTTATAGCCTGAGGAACAAGGAGATGAAAGCTGCCTTGAGGAAAGTTTTTGGGACAGAAAGAGCTCTTCATAAAACATAAATTAGAAATCATAGTGAACCAAGTTCCATCACAACGTTCTTTTATAAGACATGAGCAAGAAACTTTTGTAGAGAATTCAATAATTTTGGTTAGGGAACTGTTACAATAAAGCCCATTATACCTTAAATATCACTTGCTACATGATGGGTTAGTCTTGTTTCAGAAATAAAATTGTCTTGAGAAAATTAGGCCCTCCATATTTAACTCAGTTTCTAAAAGCCAGCATAAATCTGCTTTTTATTTCAGAATTAGAGCACTATATAAAGATGTAACATATGTCACATACTTGTTTCAAGATTAACTTGTTTAAGCAATTCTCCTCCACTGGTTGTTACTGACTAAAAGGGAAGATTTCTGTATGAAATAAGTCCAACCTTGCAAGTATGATATTATTACTCTAATTCCAAGGAATAATAATTTTTACTCTAAAAATTTTAATGAAACAAACTAATAGCTTTAGCTGGATGTTAAATGGTAGGTCAGAGAGCTCCCAAAATAAGAATTAGGAATTTAGTGGCTGTTGTTTACCCAGAATAGAGTTAAGATAGAAACTAAATATAAAAAGTCAGGGATTCATCAGGACTTAATTCCCTTTGCTGAAAATCCAGTATCAAGTGATAAGTTTGGGGATCATATGTTTTTTCAGTATTTTGCTGTATGACATATTTAGGTATTGCCCTAAAGTCTCTAAAGATCTTCTTCAAAATATGTAATCACATTGTTGGATTGATAGTACATTTTATTTTAACCATCAGCCATTCATTCTCTCAAGGATGATTCTCTAAAATGTAATGAAAGGCAATAGGAAAATAAGATGTAATTTACAGAGCTGCATTTATAGACAGCAGAATGTCATCTATTCCACAAAGTGGAGTGCAACCGTAACTGGACATCCTTTAAGAAAGAACCAAGGATTTGAGGTTGTGTGCACTTTGAGAGGCAGGACATCTAGTGGTTCCATAACAAAACAGAAGATTTCTTTACTCTATTTCACATAAACAAAACTAATTGAATGGATGAACAAATGATTTACATAAGCAAAGAACCTTAATCCAGAACTTCACTGAAAATGTATTCAGAGTACTTGTAAAATGCTGATGATTTCTGATTGTTTTAACTACGATTTCTCTCTGGGTGCTTAAGTTTTGTTCATTCTACTGACATTTTTCTTTTTTAGCAGATTGTGAAAGATGAAAAAATGTGCTGCTTAATAACATGTACTATTGATTGTTTATAAAGACATGTGGTTTCTACATTTGTAACCAACTTTTGTACCACTTGCCTGGTGAGTTTTTGTATTGTGGTACCACTTACATGGAGTGTGAGGAAACGCGGTGATTAATGGTCCTTAGGTTTATTCTGAGCTGTTGGTTCCTTTCCCAGGAATTTGTTGTTTGGATCCTAATTTTGATTTGGTGGTGCAGTCTAAAGTGTTTTCTCCATTGCCTCTTAAATCCCTTAAAAATAAAGAAAAAGAAGAATGACCCCATTCAGGCACCCCAGGTGGTTTACGGTGCCTCTACTTGCAGGTATTTGTATAAGGTTCAAAGGCATGCCAGGTTTTCTAGGATGGCCAATTCTCGTGCACAAGTTTTACTAAAGGGCAAATTACATTAAGGAAAATTCAGAGCTCAAATGGTCAACCTGCCACAACAAAGGTAAAATGTTGACTCTCAAGCTCTCTGCTTGAGATAAACTCATTGTTTATAGTACACAAAACAACCTGTGTTTATAAAATTTTTGATAAATAAGGTCCTCCCGCCCCTGTCAGAACTCTGCAGCCAGCCAGAGCGAGGCACCCGCTAGGGCCACAGCCTGGGGGTGGACCCAGCAGGAGGGAGGCCCAGTACACATACCCTGCTGCTAAGGAGGAAACACCTGCTGCCACCGCCATATTGGCAACTTGGGAGGGGCCAGGGAGGGTGTCACCTGAACTAACTCTTCAGTCCCACGCTGAGTAAATTATGACTCAAGGTTTGGAATGGTCTCTCCCAGCAGCAAACTCCATTTGCTCCAGAGGGAACCCCTAGCCGGGGTGGGCAATTTGTGGCAATATCAGAAAGGGGGCTTGAATGTGCGAGAATAGCTGGCAGGGTCCTTTGAGACATTCAAAAGGAAAGGGTGAAAAAGGCACCCCAGACTGATTTTTGTAAAGAAGAAGGACCTTGAAAGGAACATTGCCCAAAATAGCAAAGGATGCCAGGTGACAGAAAGCCTGCAGGAGAGCAAATAGTTCTTTTTAAGTCTAGGACTCAGATGGTGAAGGAGGAGACCCAGAGCCCCCTCCCTCCAAATATCCCCACAGAAGCCCAGGGCATAAGTAACAGTTGGGGTGTGATTGGCACTAGCTGCATGGACAGAAGCCGTCTGGGGGACCCCTTCCCCTGGCTGCCACCGCGATCCCTGGCACCAGCCACCACTGGTGCTCTGCAAGCCAGGCAGGAGGTGGGGGGAGGGGCCAGGTGGCAGTGAGGCAGCTGTAGACAAGTGGCAGCTGAGAAACTCATCACAGTGGGCCCAGGAGGTGGACCTGGGCAAGCAGCAGGAGCACCGGGGGTTGTTTCAGAAGCAGCAGAAGATCACCTCCGTGGCAGCTGGGCACCACCAAGCTCCTGCTGAATGAATACCAGGGCCTGGTGAAATATAAAAGAGACTGCCATTGCGCTTCAAAGTTCAGGCCTCAGCAAGCCTGCACCTCGTTCAGTCCAGGGAAAGAGGCCAAGCAGATAGAGAATGGCATGCTGGTGACGGACGCCATGGACAGACAGCTACAGGAAAGACTCAACAGCTCCTCCTCCTGCAGCAAGGATGTCAGCACCAACCTCATTGCCAGCAGGACCCAGCAGCACACTCCAGAGCCCTGGACGTTTCCCAAGCGTGATAATGGACCGTCCTTTGTAGCAGAGGTAACCCGACAAGAAAGCAAAGCCCTGCGCCTGGAATAGAAATTACATACGTCCTAGAATTGATACAAGAAACCCATCTAAAGTGAAATAGGGAGTTGCTGCTTGCCCTCCTCTGGGTAAGGGTGGCCCTTTAGAAGCAGGCTTAAGTTAAGCCCCTAAAAATAGTTTATGAGAAACCCTTCCTAACACCCTGAGGTAAGTATGGTAATATAACCATGAGTAAAAGAAAATAGAATAAAACAGTATGTCAAATGAGTGGGTCACACGCTAACCATTGCACATGAGTTTGCCTCTTTCAGGTTCCTGCCCCGTTGGAAGCAGCAAAGTGAAAGGGACTCTATGAGGTGCCTCTAGCAATTCACACCTCACTGAAATTCATGAGTGGATAAAGAAAATGGTGTGTGTGTGTGTGTGTGTGTGTCGCGTGCGTAATGTGTATACACCATGAAGTACTACTCAGGCATTAAAAGGAACGAAATGATGTCTTTTGCAGCAACTTGGATGGAATTGGAGACCGTTACCTTAAGTGAAATATCTCAGGAATGGAAAAACAAATACCATATGTTCTCACTTATAAGTGGGAGATAAACGAGGGATATATATGGTCATAAGGCAGTGCAATGGGCATCGAAAACTAGAAAGGGGGTAGGGCGTGAGGGGACGAGGGATAAAAATCTACCTATCGAGCACAATGTACACTGTTCTGGTGACAGGTACACTGAAAGCCCTGACTTCAGCATGATACAATCCAACCATGTAAAAAAAAAAAAACACTTGTACCCCCTAAATCTTTTAAAATTAGAAAAAAAAAAAAGCGACAGTAGATTCAAGCTACTGTTCATGTTGCCCTGCCACCCAGGCTATACGGATAAGAATATGATGTGGCAAGTATCACTGGGAGACTCATAGAACACATCCCTAGACTTCAACAACAAGGTCATGCCTTTTACTGCATAAAAACACTCATTGTCTGAGAATGGCACCCTGTCTTCCCTCAGGGGCAAAACACCTAAGCATCTTGCCATGGGAAATCAAGTGGCTACACAAACAGAGCATCTTATTATGAGCTAGATATTGTCATATCTACCAAGTCATAAATGTAGTCAAGGACAGCAGCAAGTCATGATGCTTTGGAAATGACACATTAGTCATTGACTATGTCCAGACAGGTAGAGAAGACACACTATGTATTTCTACTACACCAACACCTCTCCCTCAGATTACACCCATGGGGTCATTGAGGGTTTCCAGCAACCAGTAAATGAAGAAAGAAAAAACTTTGTCCTGATTAATGAATGAGTTGACTCAATATATTCATGTGAACCAAAAAATAGATAGCTGCTGCATTCAGCCTAACTCAGAGCCTAACCCTAAATCATAATGATGAGGGCAAGTTTCTACAGCCTGCAGAGACAAAAGCTGTTAACTTGGTTGTCCACTTACATGATGGAAAGCAGACATAAGGTAAGAATATACACAGGCTCTTAGGCTGTAATGAATGGCATTTCTGAGTGGTGAGGGACTTGGAAGAAGCAAGAAAATCACAGGAAGGAAGGAGGCATATGGATGCAAGTATGGGAGCAAACGCAAAGTGTGCAAATGTTTGTGTTTCATGGCAATGCCCTCCACAGTGGAGATCTTGAAAACCAAGTGAATAGGATGACTTATACTGTATGTGTCAGGCAGTCTCTGTCCCCTGTCAATACAGTGCTTGTATGATATAGTCACAAAAGGAGAAGCCATGGCGACAGGGTTGAAGCTATGTATGGGACACGAAACATGACTGACCTACTCACTGTAACTGATGAATGACTGTCCACTCACTGAGGAGGCCAGCTAGCCACCTGGCAAACTGATTACTTCCCGCATCTGTCCACTATGAAGAAGTAACAATTTACCCTTTCTGAAACTGAAACTGTCAGAAAGGATAAATCATTATTCCACATACACAATAGACACATATATTACTCTCTATATAGGTTGTTTCTTCCTTTTTGTTAAGTTTTCTTTTATTTTTAATTAACAAATAATAATTGTGCATTTTTACGGGGTTCAATGTTATACTTTGATACATGTATACATTGTGAACATATGAAATGCTCAAATCAGGCTAATCCAAATGTTCCCAGCACAAAGAAATGATAAATATTTGAGGTGATGGGTATCCTACTTGCCTTGATTTGACAATTATGCATCGTACGCATGTATCAAAATATCAATGTACCCCATAAACATGTTCAATTATGGGTCAATAAAAATGATGTAAATAAGAAAGATACAGCTGAAACTCTCAAAATCTCAGACAATTCTCAAAATTAAAATAATTCAATTCACTTTCATGTGGAAATTCATTATTTAATGAGAACGTTTAGGGAGAACAATAGAGGCAGTGTGCTGAAATTAAGCACTACATGTGCCAACTCCAGGTTTGAATATCATTGATCTAAAGGCAGTTATTAAATGACCAAGTATATACATTAGGCCACTTTTCTCTCTCCTGCCTGAATTGCACAGAAGACACACCAGCAACCCTAACAGCCTTTACATACGACCTGGGAAAGGTTGT
Source organism: Indri indri (assembly GCA_004363605.1). NCBI lineage: Eukaryota > Metazoa > Chordata > Mammalia > Primates > Indriidae > Indri > Indri indri. Next base: position 757 of record RJWJ010040149.1, on the reverse strand, counting down.
CAAAAGAAAGGTACCTGGCTCTCCTGGGCCATACGACCTTAGCTGCAGTACTTTCCACAACATCCTGCCTGTCAAACAAAGGGTCTGGGATGGTCAGGTTTACCCCAGATGCACTGCTTCCTGCCAATGGCTTCCAGATACAGTTTCTTCCTAGAGCTTGAATCTAGAAACCTAATCAGGACCTGGTTTCCCTGGTGTACTCCTAGCTTAGCCAATGACTTCCAGGCCCAATGGACATTTTTCTTTTCAACAATAAAATATCCTGTTTGACCTGAACTTAGCCTTGTCCTGGGACATCCAGAATGGCATGGTTGGGGTACCCCTAGAGCTTTCCTGTCTGAGCTCAGCTACCTACTGACAAGTGAATGGAATGAGAGTCAATGAGCTACCTGGAGATGTCACAGAGCCTCAGAGGGTCAGCATGGCAGAGATTCCAGGAAGAGAACACTGAGAAAGGGAAGCAGAAAATGTAAAAAGAGAGAAAAATTTAAGAATTATGAAAAGTGAAAGAAGAACATATGGGATTCAAACTTACATTTGAGGATTCACCTGAAATTGAAACATCTAGAAAAATTCTAATTTTTTTTCCAGAATCATTGTCTTCTTGGGGCAGGTGACATGTCAGAAAGGACTGGTTTCTAAGTTATCTTTCTTCTGAAATTAAAAAGGGTAATAGCTGTTTTGGAAGATCACATACTAATGGGATCCCAACATAAATATTATTGATTTTACATATACATATATATGTGTGTGTGTG
>RJWJ010040148.1:0-14110 GCA_004363605.1 Indri indri | reverse complement strand
CTCTTTTGGGTAGATGCCTAATAGTGCTATTGCTGGATCAAATGGTATTTCTATTTTTAGCTCTCTGAGGTATCTCCAGATTCTTTTCCACAGAGGTTGCACTAATTTGCAGTCCCACCAGCAGTGTAAGAGTGTTCCTGACTCTCCACATCCTCGCCAGCATTTGTTGTTTCGGGATTTTTTGATAGAGGCCAATCTCGTCGGGGTTAGATGATATCTCATTGTGGTTTTGATTTGCATTTCTCTAATGATTAGAGATGTTGAGCATTTTTTTATATGTTTACTGGCCATTCTTCTGTCTTCTTTTGAAAAGTTTCTGTTCATTTCCTTTGCCCATTTGTTGATGGGGTTGTTTAATTTTTTCTTATTGATTTTTTTGAGTTCTAGATAGATTCTGGTTATCAGCCCTTTGTCAGATGTGTAGAGTGCAAGTATTTTTTCCCATTCTGTGGGCTGGCTATTCACTCTAGTGATAGTTTCCTTGGCAGTGCAGAAGCTTTTTAATTTGATTAGATCCCACTTATTTATTTTTGTTGCTGCGGCGATTGCTTTGGGGTTCTTCTTCAAGAATTCCTTGCCTAGGCCGATGTCTGAAAGGGTCTTCCCAACGTCTTCATTAAGAATTCTTAAGGTTTCATGCCTTAGGTTTAAGTCTGTTATCCATCTTGAATTGATTTTTGTGAGAGGTGAGAGGTGGGGGTCCAGTTTCAACCATTTTATCCTTAAGTGTTGATATTCTCCTTGTCTTTGGCTCTGGTCATCTGTTCTTCTCCTATGCTCGCCCAGTGATCTTGCCCATCCAGAAGGTTGCAACCACCACTTTCCTCCTGATCATTGGGACATTTCTTTTTCATATCCCAGGTTTCCCACAAGTTTCTTCACTGCGGGATTCCTCTTCGGCGTCAGTGTGCTAATGGGCTTTGTGCCTCTTTGGGAGAGGAAGTGACAGTGTTTAGGGTTTCCCACATTTATTTGACCATGGAACCTTTATTTTCACGGAGAATCTTACAGGACTCGTGCTCTGGGAAACACACTTTGGACAGTGATATTTTCTATTCCTTATTACTGCCAGTCTGATTTCAACTTCTCCTCTGGGTGCCCCTAAGCACCTGAGCATACTTCTATCTAGTCCTTACCATTTTGTACTTGTCTGTCTCTTCCACAAGAAGGACATATATGTCTTTGTATCCATTGCCTGGCAGTGTCTGGCATACATAAGTTTCTTGAAAATGTCTGATGAGTGAATGGTAACTTACCTCTTCCTGGCATAGCACAGAATATTCTATGGCACATTTAAAGTAGTCCTAATTGGGTAGGACTTGAACCTGAGGGTTGGTCTTGAACAAGGCTTATGTTAGGTGCTATAGTAGTTGCAAAGAAACAAAAGACAAACTCTTTTTCCTCAAGGAAGACAAAACTGAACTTAAATGAAACTATCTGAGAATACCTAAGTATTAAGCTACACGGATATAACTGTAAGTACCAGGGGTACTCCCAGTTTGTAGAAATCACCAAGGGCTGGAGTAGTTATATTTTCTAGAGGATATTATAAATGGTGCATTAGTGAGATTATTCTAGCAGGAATGTATGGAAGAGTAATTCAAAAGGGGATACCTAGAGAAGGTTCAGTTGGCCAGGAATGAGGAGATGTGGCCTGGCACAGGCTATGGTAGTGGAATAGTGAGGAAAAGGCTATTCCATTTCTGTTGAAACTTGGTGATGGTTGGAATAGAAGTGGAAGGGCAGGAGACAGGTCAAAGAAGGCCTTCAGGTTTCTATCTGAGGCTGGAAGAACAGTGGTAGCATTAACAGATTTGGGGAAATTAGTTTTTGTAGATGCAGCCAGTCTAAGCTCTTGGAAGTCACAATTCTAGAATATACTGAAAAGAACGTATAATTAATTATTGTGTAAGACCATACAGAAACTTTGTAAATTTAAAAAATATATCCAGTAAGTGAGCTAACATCATTTACTTGAGAAGGCTTATAGATAATGATGACTAATAACCTGCATAAATTTCAGGCCAGGCTTGCTAAAAATGTTATGCATGACAAAACATGAAAACTGTAACAGGAAGTTCATGATTTCATGTGAGTGAATAGTTAATTCATGTTGTCATCCACTAGTCTTGCTATTTGTAGCAAGATTTCTTTTTCCCCAGACATTGGAGAGCAAATAGAGCAAACGTGTCCTTGACTATACCTGCATTCAAAATATTTGGTATTTCCATGATAATTCTGGACAATGAGACTTGTTGACATTGCAAGCCAATGCTTGAGTACATAACTTTAAGGAAACAAAACCAATATATTTAAAAACTCAGACACAGTTTAAAAGTAATACAAGTAAGATCTGGTTTTGTTGGAAACTCATGCATTAAGAATCCTGAATTGGACCTTATTTACTTTCTTTCTGACTTTGTCCTCTTCATCTAAGCTTCTTTATCATCATTTATTGAACACCCCCAGGATGCTTACATCTATCCAGAACATGTTAAAGATGCAATCCTAGAAGGTCACTTTCTAAAAATATGGACAAATGCACAAGATGATTCTTTTCTTTTTCTGGTTAGAAGAACTGAAAAGGGATAGTGAGGTCTACTCATGAAATTTAGGGCAGGAAATAATCTGTCCATTTTATATATACATGACACAATTTTATTTGTCTACTTCTGAACTTCATTCCGTCTATAATACTGTTGCCAATTCAAGTTAAAAGTCAAAGACAGATCTATTAATCTTCTCATCCTCTACCATGTACAACTTGCCCACCACAGCATTATCCTCTTAAATAAGAAATGCAGGAGTACATTTGGACACATCATAATTCTTTCTGTGTAATGAGATATTGTTAAATTCATTCCTTTCCTTTTTACAACATTCTTCTAAATCTGCTCATGTCCTTTAATCCTAACCAAGAAGTGCTAGTCTGCTTGCTTCTATTTTACTATTTGTTGAATGTTTCAGTATCATTTTGAATTCCTGTTCTTTCACCCAGGTAACTAGGAAGTACTCGTGTCAATTATGCCTTCTATGTAAAGAAATACTGAATGCATATGTGTACATATGAGTGTTTGTGTAATAAGCTTTCTGGGTCAGTTAAAAAGGCTCAATTCCACTCAACTGGCTGAAGTTACCTTATAGCTAATACGAAAAGTTTTTATTACATAGATTTAGCTTAGTGTCATCTTCAAATATTACGAACATGCTCCCATGACCTTCAGCAGGGACCTTAAAAAAGATAGTTAATAACTTAAGCTTCAGACTGACCACTTTGGGTCACCATTCACAGAATGATTCATCAATCATCGTTGACTTTTGAGTGCTGGCCTTGGTCATTGTATCTCAAGCACTTGCTCTGTGGGACCTTATAATTTAAGCCAACGTACCCCAAAGGTATAGAAATAGGTGTTAGGGGAAAATCATTCTGTGGGTGAGCACACCATATTATACAAGGTTATGCAGAATTTTCAGAACCTCTAATAAGTTACTGGGCAATGTGACTTCTCAAGGGGGCAGGGTTACAGCGGGAACTAATTCCCAAATACATTTGACAGCAGAACCACAGAAACATGCCCTATGCCCAGACATACTAGGATCCTATGGAATTTATATTGAGAAACCTCAATCTAGCCAAATTTCCAAAGTGGCAGGTTCTTGAAATCAACATTCCTCTTTTCCATCTCCCCAAGGGAAAAGTACAGAAAGTTCAGGATATTCCACAGGCCTCTCGGAAATGTTCACTTGTTGTTTGGGGTTAGACCAATTTTCGGTAGAGTACCAGAACTAGATGTATAACTATCAAACATGAGTCTGGTTGCTTAACTAGTTCTAGGGTAGAATGTGGGAATCCTGATTCCTAGTGTAAAGAGTTCTTCCTGTTATAATACACTTGGTTTCTTGGGGTGTGTGTGTGTGTATATATGATACTTTACAATTGTATCTTTAAGAACATTTTATTTTAAATTTCCCATTTATGAGTTTAGACACCCTAACGCTCTAGCTTAAGGCTAAAGCCAAAAGCTTTGGCTAAACCAATAAACCATTATTAGTTGTGGACTGAGAATAGGAATGTGAAATATAGTGTAAAGATTTATTAGTTTTCTCTAATCATATTAAATATTCGTGAATATTTAAACTACTGCTGAAGCAAACTTACCTATTATTTTCCCCTTAAGTGAGTAGCCTGTTATCATGTCACGAAACAAACTTCTTTGGTGTCATTTCTCTTCAAGAAGCTATATCAATTGCTATCTGAGCCAGGAGTTGATCCTTTCCTAGAGGATTAACAATATATTATTTTATTGATTTTAGTATTTTTATGAATATCAAAATCAAGTTAAATTGGGGTTGTCCTTCCCATTCTTTCTCTTATTAGGCATTAGATTTACCCTTTTGCTGTTTGTAGGAAGTTTTGCTTATTTTCCAAGGTGTAAAACAGAATGATAAATGATATATACTTAGGAATACTGATATTTTTACAGTACTCTTAACTTTGAACAGCACTTTTATATGCATTATTCCATCTGACCCTAACGACATCCCAAAAGGTGAACAAGGGTTAAGATCTTGGTACACAAGGTAAAGAAATGAACGAAGTGAGAGTAAAAGTTTTGCCTGAGGTTAAGTGGCACAATCAGAATTATTATACAATCTAGGTCTTCTGACTCATAGCTTTGAGTTGTTTCTATAAGAGCAGGTTTTTCTCCCTCTCTAGGACTGTGAGGTGACCATCGGCCCTTGCTAAATATATTCAGCAATTAAAAATAAACAGCAGCCATTTCCATCCCTGACCCAATGTGTCTAGCTTTCTACTCTACTTCATCAAGACCAACCGTTGTACCTAACTAAATTATTTCATACAATTTGGGGATAAAACGATCACTGTCTAGAACCCATTAAAAAAAACCCAATTACCAATTACCTTTACACGATCAATTGTGATCATTTTTCCTTCCCTGTTTAGGAGTGTGTATGAGATTTTCCTCTCTTCTCCTTAAGCGTATATAATTGAAAAATGTTTTTCTGTTAATCTTTGTATTCATTTAAGATTGCATCTCTTTTCTTATTTATCTTTTTCTCATCTTGTCCCTATTAAATAAAGACATCCCTTATGTTAGTCTGTGGTAATTCAGCCTGATTATCAATTTTTCTTTTGAAGATCTTTCTTATTTTATTAAAGGGTCTTTGTATAGTTTTTATTTTTTTTTATCCTGTCTCCACAATGATTCTGTTACCTACTGTCACAAAAACATCAAATTCATTATATTCCTTTTTCTTTTTTTTTTTTTTTGAGACAGAGTCTCACTCTCTTGCCTGGGCTAGAGTGCCATGGCGTCAGCCTAGCTCACAGCAACCTCAAACTCCTGGGCTCAAGCAATCCTGCCTCAGCCTCCTGAGTAGCTGGGACTACAGGCATGCGCCACCATGCCCGGCTAATTTTTCTATATATTTTTAGATGTCTGATTAATTTCTTTCTATTTTTAGTAGAGATGGGGTCTCGCTCTTGCTCAGGCTGGTTTCGAACTCCTGAGCTCAAACAATCCGCCCGCGTCAGCCTCCCAGAGTGCTAGGATTACAGGCATGAACCACTGCGCCCGGCCATATTCCTTTTTCTTATGGACACACTGGCTCCTATTCTACTTTTATTAACATTATAGAGCAGTAGTTCTGAAGCTTTAATGCCCATCAAAATCATATGAAGGGTTTGTTCAAACACAGATTGCTGGATCCCATCCCCAGATTTCTGGCTTAGTAGCTGTGGGGTGGGGGTCTGAGTATTTCCAGTAATTCCCAGTGATGCTGATGCTGCTGGTCTGGAAATTACACTTTGAACCAATGTTTTTTAGGATCACCTGGGGAACTTTTAAAACATTTAGGTCATTAAATATGAAATGTCTGATTTTGAATCAAAAGTTTAGTTTATTATGTCTCAAACAAGAAGCAGTACAATTAATCAAGTATGTACCTAAATTATCAACACAGTTTTGCCGTCTTAACGGTAGCTTATGCCAGCAGTGAAGAAGCCTAGAGAACGAGTGGTGATGAAATTGTGAAAAGCATTTTCCATAGCTTGTTGAGAATTGAATATTTTTCCTTGTGAGAAGTGGTCCAAAGCCTGGAAGAAGTGGTAGTCAGTTGGTACAAGGTCTGGTGAATGCGGTGGAGGACAGATAGTTTCCAAGTCCAGCCTCAGTAGTTTTGAGCAGCATTGTTTTTTGTGACATTCAGTCTTGCAAGAGTAGCAATCTCGGCTGCTTAATCACAAACATCCTCATTATTTTGTCCAATTGGTTGCAGTAGACATCCGCTGTAAATGACTGACCAGGTTTCATGAAGCTGTAGTGGAGAATACCAGCACTGGACCATCAAACAGACACCATTAGCTTTTTTTGATGAATATTCGGTTTTGAACAGTGTTTTAGCACTTCATTTTTATCTAACCATGGTGCCAAATGCTTGTGTTTGTCAAAAAGAATCCATTTTTCATGACACATAACAATATGGTATAGCAATGGTTTGCCTTTATGTCAGGACAGCAAAGAAAGGCAAGCTTCGAGACAATTTGCTTCCACTACAGCTTTCAGCACATCATTATCCACCTTGGTCTCAGGTTGCCCACATGGCTCATTTTCAAGATTAAAATCACCAGAATGGAACTTCTCAAACCATCGACATAGTGTGCATGTTCATTAGTCACATTCTTCCCAACACTTCGTTGATATTTCAAGCTGTCTGCGCTGCATTCCACAACACAACTCATATTAAAAAATAACATTAATTTTTGACTTATCCATGGTTTCACAAAAGTTGCTTTAAAAAAAATCTGAAAGATAATCACAAGCCAAAACGTGCATTTGAAAGACTGAGGATGTACTTTCACAATAAAAAAACAAGACAAAACTAGAAGTGTCAAAGTCAAATGTCAGAGATATCAACTGTCAAACTTAGTACTTAAGGAAATCGGACATTCCATACTTAATAAACTAATATATTGATGCTAGGGCTCTACACTCCCACCCTAGAGATTTGAATATATTTGGTGTTAGGTATGGCATTGCTATTTTAAAATAATAATCCCTAGTGATTCAAGTAAACAACCAGAATTGGGAACTACTGCTCTAGAAGTTGATCGAAATTAGATTTTAAAAATCCAGCATGCCTACTAGCCTGCTTCCTTACCTTTTCCAGTTCCTTCCTTCCACAGACATGCGCTAAGTACCTGTAATGGGAAAGGTATACTGCGGAGATTATGCAAGTAACACAGTTGCCTAAAATATGATTTTTGTCCTTTAGGAGTTTACCATAGTTTAGGGGAGATATATATAAATCAACGTGTGTGTGCGCGTGCGTGTGTGTGTGTGTGCGTGTGTGTGTGTATATCTACAATATAAGAAAATACATGTGAGCCATATGGGTTTGAACCAAACATACGAACAAAAGTATTACAGAAGACTGCAGAAGGGATGATTGACTTTTGGATAAATGAGGAGGCATCATGAATGGGGGGGGAGAGGATTTCCTACATAATAGAACGGTTGAAAAGAAACCCTTTTTGTCAGGGGAGTAGTGCACGAAAATTCTTGAAAGGTTATGTGGGGGCAAATTGTGAATGGCCATAAATGCCAGAAGACAAATAATGGAAGTATTGAAATGTTTTCAACAGAGCAATGATGTGTTCAGAGAAGTAATATGGGGCTGTCAGCATGGCAGGAATTTGCAGGATGAACTGAAAAGTGAAAATCATATAGGATCCTTGTCTAGGTATGAGAGACAGTTTCCTGATTATAGGAGTAATTTTGCAATTAGGGGTTTTTAATAGAAAATTAAGAAAAAGTTTTACTGAGTTGACAATAGTTTTGAAGTTATAAGATGAAAAAGTATTTGTAAATATTCATGTTAAACTCCTTTGGAGGTCAAAGTATGCCCTTAGGCAGCACGTGGATGGAGGAACAGATGACTGAACCTGGATGTAGGTATGTAGGTCTGACCTCTTCTAACCCCATTTTAGGGGCTCAGTGTTCTCATGGTATTGCCATTCCTGGAAGGTCAAAACTTGCTCTTAGGAAAGAATCTGGTATCAATCAGATTTATTCTTTGGTGAGACATGGCCTGGAGTATTTGAGGTTTCTCCTATATGTTTGTATAAAACAAGATTTATTACCTACCCTCCCATCACTGCCCCCTACCTTGCACGCGCACACACAAATCATACAGAACAAACTTCTACTTGTGGTTAAGGCCAAGTCAGTCTGTGGGAGTTCCTCGAAAATAAACACATGAGAAAGGAATTAGACCTACTGCTATGATCAACAACAATGTCTTTCCCTGGGAAAAGCGTCGGCTAAAGTGAACCTGAAAAGAAAATCCACATAATCTGGCCATGTAAACATGATAATTCATAAAGAATGAGCCAGAGAGGAGAATCTCCTGATCTGAAACTGTTTAATTCTCTGCTAAAGGATAAACCAATTTTCATTTTAATTTTTTGGGGGATGTTGTGTAGGTGTTTTATCCTTTGGAGCAGTACCAAAAACATTTCCTTTTAAGATATACTGATGAGCATTGGTGACTGTGGAGAACAATAGGTAGTTTACCTCAGCTTCATCGTGGGGTGTGGGAATGGGGGACAGGAGAGGCACACAGCCATGTAGACTGTACTGATGATGGTTTTCTTAAAAAGGTTATGTAATTAAAGAATTTAAAAGAAAAAAAAGATATACTGATGAATTATCTTGACAAGAAAATGCCTGACAACATCATAATTCTACATGTTCTGATAACATCAATGACTCAAAAAGGAATATGCACCTCAGAATTTTAAGATATTGAGAGAACTATTGGGTTGGGGGGAGATAATGATTGATAGTGATTACTAGACTCAGAATGAATGGTCATATGCATCAAACTCTTTCCACTAAAGAGAGTTAATTTATTATCCTACCAACTACAAAAATCATTAAACTTCTCTTTTACCAATGAGTAAAATTATTGGAAAGACTATTTCTTTCATGATAGTTATCATGAAAGTGAAAAGATGTCACTCAAACCTTTCTCTTCTATACTGAAATAATCATTCTTTAGTTTACATAGTTTGAATATGTTATCAGTTACTATTTTTGATGAGACAATATCTATTTTCCAATATTTATAATAACAAAGATTACATGTTTTATTATTATAATTGATCAACATCATAGTTGAATAAATATGATTCTCCTGGTAGACTATGAAATTTATCTACTACTTCAGTGGTTTACCCTCATCAATTATTATCAAGTTATCAGGTTGAGGTTGTAAGCAAAGTCAGATTTTGTTCTATATTGATGACTTGCATTCTCAAAGTATGGTAGGAAATCCCCCAAAATTTTTCAAAAGCACTGGTGCTAGAAATCACTATCTAAGTGTGGTTTTAGAGATGAATACAGAGAAAAAAACTGGAGCATAACTTTTCCTTTGTTCTGTATAAACTGAACCTTAAGGGGTAGCTAGGGTCTGTCAGTGTATAAAGTTTCTCATGTTTTTTTCCAAGGCCTCCAGTTGTGGGTATAGGAGATTATTTTCTTCTTAAATTGAGATTTTAAGGTTATTGAAGGCAGAAACCATATTTTGTATTTCCTTTCTCTTCTACCATTATTCCTTTGTTGAGATGGTCAAGGTTAAGAATCAAGAAAAAGCCAGGCTAGAGCATTTGTGCCACATCAGATTAAAAGCTACCAGGAACAGGACTAGGAGCTAGGAACTGAGGTTTGGCAGTGGCACACATAACCCCATTTGGGAACGATAGGGATAATATAGAATTTAGCAGCCATTGTTATTGCTATGAATATAGATAAGCCCAGCAAGCCCACAACTTGATAATGATACTCTGCTCTTACATAGAGATTTACAGCATTAAAGCATTTTGAAAGTTTTAAATGATTACAAGTAATTTTTTGGTTCCCTTTTCTTTGACTTTAGCAACAAAACCATCCCAGATGGATTGAAGCTCAACTATACTTATCTTAAAGACAATCTTTGTGGCCAGGCATGGTTGCTCATGCCTGTAATCCCAGCACTTTAGGAGGCTGAGGTGGAAGGATTGCTTGAGGCCAGGAGTTCAAGACTAGCCTGGATAACATAGTGAGACCCTATCTCTACAAAAAATAAAAAATAAAAAATTATCTGGGCATGGTGGCATGCACCTGTGGTCTTAGCTACTCAGGAGGCTAAAAATCTATTTCATCTATTTTATCTCTAATATTCAGGAGTTATTTCTTTTCTTTTACTCTGCATGTAGTAGCCAGTCTCTAAAATAGTCCCCAATGATTCATGCCTCCTAGTATTCACATCCTTGTGTTGTCTCCTCTCACAGTGTACTAGAGGTGGTCTATACAACCAACAGGATAGGACAGAAATGATGGTATCTCACTTCCAAGACTAGATTATCAATGACTGCAGCTTCTATTGTGGGCACTCTTTCTTTTGCTCTCTCTCTTAATTCTCTTTTCTCTCTCACTTCTGTCTGATCACCTACTCTTTGGAAGACTAGCTGCATGTCATGAGAACACTAGGGCAGCCTATGTAGAGATTTTTGTGGTAAGGAATTGAGGCTGGCTAACAACCTTGTGTGTGAACTTGGAAGCAGATTCTCCAGCCTCAGTTAAGCCTCAAGATGACAGTAGCCCTGGCAAAGAGCTTGATTTCAACTTCTTAAGAGATTGTGAGCCAGAAGCACCCACCTAAGTTGCTCATGGGTTCTTGATCCTCAGAAATGATGCAAGACAATACATGTTTGTTGTTTTAAGCTGCTAAGTTTTGGGGTGATTTATTACCTAGCAATAGTTAACCACTATACCACAACTGTACTGAAATGTGAAATACTGACTTTATGGTTAGGTTGAAGAAATGACATTGCTTGCTTTTTTCTACAGGTGGCAGTTAATTGCTCATCAGTGCTTTGTCAAGGTGTTTTGCAAAATACTGCAGAGAGAATTTGACATATGATGTCTTGCTTCCCAGACAGACTTCATTCAATTCATAGAGGGTGAACACATTACTCTACAGTATTTATTTATTCGCACTGGTTCACCACTGGATCTGTCCTTGCAATTATCCCCACTGCTAGGTGGTTAAACAGCACAACGTGTTTTATAGTTGTTTTTCTCATCTCTCACTTTCACAAACGTGGGGTAGTATCAGTATTAGTCAATACTAGAGATATAATGGATTAAAGTTGATGACTACTTGAAACTACTAGGATGACTGATCAATTTACATTTATGGAGTGGGTATTATTAAGGTATTTGATATCTGAGTGTTGGGAAAGGTCATACATTGCTAAAAATTTGACTCCCTCTTTACACTCTATCATCCTTCCTAAATTATAAAATTTTATAATCTGCATTGATTGTTTTTGAAATAATAATTAAAAAGACAGGCTAGGTCAAAATTTTAAATATAATTTTTAAACTTTTTATTATGGAAAACTTGAAATATATATGAACTCCTGTGTACCCATTACCCAGTTTTAACATGGCTAATCTTGTTTTATCTGTTCTCTAATCCCCTTGCTGTGTCCCCTGCTAACCACCTGCATTAGATTAACTGCATACAAATCCAAGACATCATAAGACAAGGTAATCTTAATAATCTTACTACAAAGCTGGGGAGCATGAGCTCACCTGTTGTTCTCATTGATGGATTCTAAGGAAAATGTGATTAACTGAACTGTGTTTGTATTTTAGGCAAGTGACATAACCGGTTATCAACATATATTTTATGACTTCTTCTAAGGTAAAACTGAATTTTAATACAGTTTTATGGTGATAATATGAATTCACATTTTGAATTCTCAGTTTGAAGGTAAATGTGACTTTTTTCCTCACTTTTTAGGTTCTGCCAGGGAGCTACAAGTTCCATAGATTGATCATAATAGACAAATTCCCTCAATGATGGAGTGGTCTTTAGAAAATCATGGTTAGAACTTGGGATTGTGCTTCCTATGACTACATATGTATTTGTAGCTTAGGTACAAAAGGGCAGGTCAGTAGGTAGCCACTGAAGGCTGATTTTCGAGACCCCTAGTGTTTTATAAGTGCCACCCAGCACACAAAGAGCACACAAAGTAGCTGATTCACTGAAATATCTTTCCTTCTCTTTTATAAAACCCCTGGTTGCTGTGGGACCTAGATCTCTTCATGATTATTATTGCATCTGGTGTCATGTTTTTCCAGCTGGTGCCCTGCTTCCCTTTAGGAGGCTTCTTGATGTTCACTCCTCTACCAGCCTCCCACCTGCTCTCAGGGGGTTCATCCCATGACCTCACTCTGCACAGGCAACCTTTTCTAACCTAAGCTGTGATTAAATGGATAGGTTTAAAAGCTGTTTATGGATCATATGGCACATCATAAAAATAGAGTGTTAGAATTGATTATAATTAAAATTCCAGTTATATGAATTTCACGTCTCCTCCCCCTCCAACACCACATACAAGAAAATCAGGATATTATTAATATTTTTGATCTAGTAGTTTTGGCATTTTTTTAAGAAAGAAGAAATAAATGTGATGACAATTCCTGATATTTGAATGCTTTCAATGCAGAAATAAAAAATTAATATGCAATACTTTCAAACACACCATTATTTTGCATAAAAACTTAAAACAAGCTGGATCAAGGACATATTTTGAGGACTATATTCAAAGGGTCAGACAATGTCCATAAAGAGCATATTTAAAAAAAGGATCCCTGTTGGCAGAATTCTTTGGCCTCCTAGTGACCATGCTCATATTCTTGCCCTATAGTCTGGCTATCAGTGCTTCTATGAAAGGCTCTATTTTGAGGTGTGCTCCCTGCTTTGGCTTCTCCTAGGAGGACCTTCTGGAATTAGCCTTTTCTGTCTTCCCATAACTTTGTCTCTTGACTCATGAACTGATTTTATTGCTCATTTTATTGACCCTCATTTTTCTTTTCTTACTTCTCTTTAGCTCTGCATCATATGGACCCAAGTAGAAAACACAGAAAGAAAAAAAGATGGGTCTAAAAGAAAGCAAAAATAGAAAAGCAGGGGTGTTTTAAAAATGATAAAAGAAATTAAGAGCATGAAAAAGCTACCATGAATCTTGGCTTAAAAATCCAGTCATCAAATATGTCAATGTTTTAAAAAGTAGGTTTCAAAAACAGATATTGCTCCTTTCAGTTGCAGATTTAGGGAGGCAGTGGGAACATTGCATGGGTGGTTAACAGGTCATTTTAAACATTTGATTCAAAGGAGCCTTCATGCCTCTTCAGGCTTCAAGGAGATATGATTGCTTGTGGTGGGAGGTGGTGCCATGGTTCACTTAGAGTAGAGAGAAAACTTCTTTGACTGGTAAAAAAATAAAAAAAGGATGGATGACCATTAGAGCTGTGCATGCCCCTAATACACTCACAGTAGCTCTTACAGCATAACCTGAGCAGTGGGGAGCAAGGTCAGATTCCCCTTTAAGAAAAGAAAATAATGGGAAATGGTAAGTAGAGAGAGAGGGCTGGGGCCACTTGGGAGGATTAAGCAGGCAGATTACTTTCTCTGTAAGCCCTCCTGAATATAGAAAAGGGATTCATAAAAGAGTCTATAGTCCTGAAGCAGCCAAAGGTAGAGTTAGCCAGAGATGATTCATAGGCCTCTGGTGACCACTGACTTTTGCCACATCCTCAAACCCATCTTTCTCTGGGGCTCTGGAGGAATCTTAGTATATGCAGAGACTTAACTTACCTCTTTGGCCCAAAATACTTTTAATCCGAACAATTCCCGCTACATATGAATCAGGACAGAAAAGACTTGATTTTGAGAATGTCACTTGCCCCTGAATGCTTTATTGCTACTGGCCAGATGAAGAGGACCAGGAAACCTGGAGGTATGAAAAGGCCAAATGCTATGATTTGTGAATAACAATTTCCAAGCCATTCTCTCCATAGCATTAAAAAACATCATCTTGGGAACAACTGGCTTAGAACATCTTTTAAATATTTACCATTGATTTAAATGCAATGATAAAAATAACTTTGTGAGCCGGGCGCGGTGGCTCACGCCTGTAATCCTAGCACTCTGGGAGGCCGAGGTGGGCGGATCGTTCTGAGCTCAGGAGTTC
>RJWJ010040147.1:0-14116 GCA_004363605.1 Indri indri | reverse complement strand
CCAAACCACCTCCTTGGTTCTGCAAGGAACGTGTTTACCTCTGGAACTTGAAAGAACCTCATAGGCTGCAGACTTAGACTAAGACTTCAAAACTGTCACTTCATTATTATGATTTTTAAAAAATAACTGAACTTAATGTTTTTCTCAAGTCTCCATTCTGCCTGAGGACAAGGGCTTAGTCAATTCAGAATGAGCTCAGTCGAACCAGCATTTGCTCCCACTCTTCTGGGCTCCCTTTATGTTTGGGGGAGCTTACTTAGTGCACCCTGCTGGGGAGGAGGTGGTAGGAGGGGTGTACTGTTCCTGAGCATCCTCTGACCTGGCAGCTGCCCCTGATATGTCCTTATGCCAGTGTGTTCTTGAGCCACTGACCCGCAGTGTCCCTAAGATACCGGAAAGGGCTTCACAGACCCCTACCCAGCTACTTACTCATGTGACGGAATAACAGCGCAGTTCTCCTGAGAAAACAGAGGTGCGGCAGAGGTGTGACTGTCCCGGGCTCTGTTGGCCTAAACGCCCCACGTGGCATTTCTGAGGTGTGTCCTCTGGCCTGGGGGCCATTTGCCGGCAGCTCTCTCACACCTACTCTACAGCCGAGGGAATATTATTTCCCCTGGAGCAGGAGGAAAGGGCTGGAGAGCAGTCCTCTCCCACAAATATTCAGTGTCCACTGCAGAAAGTCCAAGGCCACGTATTAACATGTATGATTCCTCTTAGCCTTTCTGCTGTTAGCAGCTGCGCATGGAGGACACTAAGCCTGGGATGCCCTCACTGCCTCAGAAAAGGGGGGGTGAGAAAGAAAGAGGAGGAAGAAGGGAAGATAAAGTAGCCGGGTTTAATCGGGAACAAAATATAAGTAAATATTCCAAAATGCTATCCTGCCAGACCTTTCATAATAAAAATATCACTAAAATTATTCAATGTTTACGACATGACAGTCTGTGCTAAGTGATTTTTTTCTTCATAATTGGCTCTTCTGTTTTTTACAATTGCTCTCAGAGGCAAGTATAGTATCGAGGGGTTCAGAAAGAGTAATTCACTTGCCTATGTTACATAGTAGTAAGGGGCAGAGCTTGGATCTCACCCCAAATCTGCTCAAATACCCATGTTCTTACCCACTCTGCTACAAGGCTTCACCTCACCTAATGTGTGAGGTTATGCAAGAAGAAACCAGGTGAGCGTTTTTAAAGTATTATCGGGAAGCTTGGCATTAATATAAAATTTTGGTAAATAAATGCATGTCTTAAATCTATTATAATCATTCTTTATATAAAAGCGTGCTGTGGTGAATGCCTTTGAAATACAAACAACCATTTTCTAATTACTTGGTCCTTCGTTCTGTTGTTCACTCATCAGGCTTTGTGTATCTCAGGTTCTCTCTAGGCAAGGTATGTTTTCAGGTTCTCTCTTTGACCTAGAACGTTCCATTGTCTATATTAGAGTGGAGGCAGCTCCAGGAGCTCGATCTCTATTTCTCATTGTTCGGTTGGTGCTTTTCCATTGAATTATAGGATGTTGAGAGTTTGTTGTGGAATTTGCATGAATAAAGATGAAGCAAATAAAGCGAGAAGACACTGTAGTGACACTGAAGTGACGGTGTTAAAACTCACCACCTTCAGAGTGAAGGGCGAGGCTTGGAGAGCTCCACATGGGCTCTGACCTTCCCTCCTGGCCTTGCCCCGTGTGCGTCGGGGGCTGACCACAGGGAGCAGGCCTCCCTCTTCCTGCTAAACACTCGTGACACGTACTCAGGGGACATGCTGGAGAGCTACCATGGAAGGCAAGTGTACCAGTTAAAGGTGATGTCACAGTGAACACGGTGCTCTTCACTGGAAGCTCTGTGCTTATCCTTGAGGGTGGCCTACACACTGTCTGTGTCCCTCAACATTGGCCCCCTGGGCTGTCGTTTCTGTGGCTCTCCCCCCACTGCAGACACAGGGCGGTGCTAGCTGACTGGGGTAGCTCATGGTTTCATCTACTGAGTTTTTCTTTTCTTTTCTTTTCTGTATCAACCACTATATAGATTAGCATGCTCTTTTAAAATGCAGGACATTCCTCACCAGCATGTACCCCCTCTAAAAAACAACTTTATAAAATGGATGTTATGTGAGTTTAGATACCTGTTAGAAAGATGAAAGAGAAAATACATTCTCTTTGCTTCAGCACATAAAGGTCTCCCATCTTAAAAAAAAAAAAAAAAAAAAAAACCCACCAAATACTTCAAACAGGTTCTCATCGTTAGTCACTGATCTGTCTCTTTCTCCTTTCCTTCATTCCAAATGTCTTGAAAGCCCCAGCTATTTCTGTCTGCTCCACTTGCTTATTTCCTGGTCAGGCCTCGCTGACAGCAGTCCAGTGCCCTCCTCTCCAGTGCATGCACAGGCTTGCTGGGACTGCTCAGTGTCCCCCCAGATACGACTTCCCCTGGTGTCCCTCCCACTTCCCTTGTGCATCTCTCCTTCTTCCCACCACCAGGGAAATCTTGCCAAAATGCAATCTGGATCATAATGCTTTTCTGTTTAAAATTCTGTGGCTGGGTACCCAGCTCCCAGAGATGAGTTTGCAGCCCTTCACATGGCACCCAAGGTCCCTTTTTAAAACCACTCCTTGCTGCTGGGCCACCTGTCCTGTGCACTCCACCATGCCCAGCCGGTCCCTTAGCAGGCCATCCTTTTGCACACATTCCAGCATTTGCTCGCCTGCTGATTCTGCACGCAATTCTCTTGTCCTCCTCGTCTCTTGGCCAAACTTAAGACTCATCTGAAGCATCACCTCCTCTATGAAGTTTCCTGACTCCCCCACCATGCATACGTATACTACGTGACATGATAACGTGCCTCACATCCCACTAAGAGTCCTGCAAAATGCACACAGTCCAGCTGGGTGTGGCCTCCTTGAGAGTTGGGACAGAATTAATTTCTCAGTTTTGTGTCCCCAGGGCTGAACAAAGGCTCTGGCACATAATGTTGAAGTAATGAATGAATGAATGAATGAATGAGAAATCAAACTGTATTTTAGATCCTCAGGTGTCAATCAGTGTGAGATAATGTCAAGGAGAAGAAAATGTGGATTCTGTAGAGTTAGAATTTAAATTTAATTTTAAATGATTGCTGCCTGTATTTTCTATGAAGATCATTTTAATTACTTTATCCAGAATTATATTTTTGCCATACATTTAAAAAAAACTACATATAAAGAAAAATGACAGGCATGTGTTGAATTATAGTCATAAAATAGTCTACATACACAAAGTAATAATATTATTGTGTGACATTTTAAGAAGAATTTTATAAATAGGTCACCCCTGCCTATGCTGTATTTCCAGCTAATTTTCTTGCCAGTTATCTCAATAATTGGATCCTAGGTCAGTCTTTAGCCGTGGAAGAAGAGTTGACAATAAAATAGACATTTAGAAATCGTCTCTCCATAATTCCATCCAGAATAAATTCCCAGGTAAATAGTGAGCCAATTAGAGAAATATATGTGTGCTGACGAGGTTTTGAAAGCTATGCCAACGGACTAGTGGGGACTTTTAAATGCCTGGATTCGTCAGGAACTTTGAATTGACAGCTTCTTTTTGGCAAATGCAGTTTTTAACTGCAAGTAGCTTCTTCTAGAGACTTTAAAAAGACTGTTTGGAGAAATGAGTTTGGAATGTAAAATGGATGATCATTTATCTTTTCCTCGCACTAAGCAGAGACGGTGGAGCTGAAGCCAGCCGGAGGGAGCCCTGTGAAAGCTGTGTGGGAGGACAGGGGTGTGGCCAGGGCTTGGCTGCCAGGCTGGCTCCAGCACACAGAAGGCCGTCATGGATTTTGACCACGACTGTGTGTGGCTCAGGGCCTGGTCTTCAGTCCTATCAGGTCAAAACCTGACTTTAACAATATACCCAAAGCTAATCAGTCTCTCTCACATGGGCTACATTCATAAGTGACTGATATATAAACCAAAGGGCTGATTCATTTATTTATTATGGAATATTTCCAGGGCAAGGATTTCAGAGGCACGCTCCCCAGAAACCTAGGTTTTGTCCCGTCAGTATGTCTTCTCTCCACGCTGCGCCTGGTTCTTGGTGGATCCAGGCAGCAGAGAAGCCGTCCCCATGCGGCCTCCAGCGCCAGTTGGCTCACCACGTAGACATCTGTGTGAGCGTCCCCCAGGCCTTCCTAGAAGAAAGCGCGTGGGGGAGGGAGGACCACCCCAGCCGAAGCTTCCCTCGGAGATGGAGCTCATGGTGCAGCAGCTGGCAGAGGCCCGTCCCTGCCCATTCAGTCTCATCTGGTGAAGTTTGATAAGCATCTCATGGTAGGAGAAGACACTTGTGTTTCTGCCTTTTTATTTTAATACGGAAAGATTTCTGGAGAGCCCGGCTCCTTGCCTCTCTCCCTATCCCTTCCTGACTCCTCCTCGGGAAGGAAGGAGCGATCACCGGCCAGGTGGGCTTGCGAGAAGGAATCTGCCCGTGTGCAAATCAACACCTTTGGGTTCTCTTTGGCAGGCAGCCTGGCCACGGCACACAGACATCCTGGTCTGCTCTCTGCGCCCCCGTGCGGGCCTGCTGGGACCACAGCACTGTTCTAAGTCAGAGGCGAAGTGAGAGAAAGCCCCTATGGCAAGTCCTTCCCTGCGACGGTGCCGCGTGCGGGTCGGACCTGACTTGGTCTCCTGTGCCTCAGGGAGAGCCCGAAGCTGTGAAGCCATGAAGCCGTGTTTTTGGTCCCTCGCTTCCTTTCCAGACCCTTCTAAGACCTTGAGGTCTTAGACCTTGAGACCTTGAGCCCTAGCAGTGTGTCTAGACTGTGATCTGTTTGGTAAAATCTGTAAAATAGGATATTTTAACCCTGAGAGACCATTGTCTCTCTGTACTCAGATTCCGCCTCCTCCGCACTCCCGCTCCTGCCTGTCAGGCGGCGGCGGGGCAGGACCCGGGTTGGAGGAGAAAGAGCGAGCAAAATGGAGCTACTCTTAGTAAGCACGGTGAGACCACGGCCGTGCCGGCAGGGGATGGCCCCAGGAGCACTGGTCCACGGGGAGGCTCCCTGGGCATGAAGGCACAGGGCCGCATGCAGGCGCGAACCGGGCAGCCAGTGCGTCTTGCGCGAGCTGCGCGGGGTCAAAGGGGAACCCAGCGCGCCTGGGGGAACCTCACGCAGCCATCGCGAGTGTGGACTCAGTTGTCACCGATGCCTAGTCATCACGGGATTTCTCTCTTGTCAGCAATATACCTGATAATGCAGCATATGCAATTGAAAACACATCCTACAATGTTTTAAAATGTGTAATAGATTGTGGTTCGTTTCATCATTCTAAATGCTGATTTTGTACCTAATTTAGTGCTCATAATTTTTCGTTCCTTTTTTTTTTTTTTAGCACTTTATGGGGGTACAAATGTTTAGGTTACATATATTGCCCTTGCCCCACCCGAGCTTCAAGCGTGTCCATCCCCCAGACGGTGTGCGCCGCACCCATTAGGTGTGTATATACCCATCCCCTCCTCCCCCCTCCAATCGTTCCTTTTCTTGAAAGAATTCACCCCAAATTTTAAAAGCTTTGGATACTCAACACCTGAACCCAGCTCTGGCACTAGAGATTGTGATTAACAAAGTTGTGTCGCTCCATGCCTTGAGCTGAAGGAGAGTCTAGTTCTGAGCTCTCAGAGAGAGTGCACCAAGCTGCATCCAGGGGCTGGAGAGGAACGGGTGAAAGAACATGCGCCAAAGTGGAGCCCTGTCGCTGAGCCTCAAAAACCGAATTGGTCTGTAATCCTAGCACTCTGGGAGGTCGAGGCGGGCGGATCGTCCTGAGCTCAGGAGTTCGAGACCAGCCTGAGCAAGAACAAGACCCCGTCTCTACCAAAAATAGAAAGAAAATTAATTGGACAGCTAAAAATATATAAAGAAAAAAATTAGCCGGGCATGGTGGCACATGCCTGTAGTCCCAGCTACTCGGGAGGCTGAGACAGTAGGATTGCTTGAGCCCAGGTGTTTGAGGTTGCTGTGAGCTAGGCTGGCCACGGCACTCGCCCCAGGCAAGAGAGTGAGACTCCGTCTCAAAAAAACAAAACAAAACAAAACAAAAAAAACCCAAATTGGCTGTTGACTTCCAAAGGTCTGTGTGCCTCATTTCTTTGTCTGACCAATTAGGCTGGGAGATGAAGTCTGTTGTCACTGAACCCTGTGGAAGGTGTGAAAAGGGAGGTTTCTCCACCTTGTTCAGAATGTTCCCGAATCAAAGGGAACCACGTGGTTGCTCTTCACTGATGGTAACAGGGCCACCTACCTGTCCTTTGTAAATTCAATCTGTGAAAGATACCCAGCTAATACCATCCTCACCTCCTCACACACCACAGCTCACTGACTTTGACCTTTGTGATCATCTAAAAATCCCAAATTTCCAAAATTCAAATTTTATTACCCTCGTATAGAGGAAGGCAAACATTTGGAGAGAAAGAGTAGGTTTTATGGAGCTATCCCTTCTCTTTCAACTAGTTGCATTTTCTAAGGGCACTTACTTTCTATTTATTTTCTGAGTTTGTTCATTTGTTTTGAATACACAAAGATATATATAAACTTAATTTTCTTCTTATAAGGTAATACATATTAACTTTAGAAACTCGGAAAATATAAAAAGTATGGAGAAGAAAACAAACATTTCTAATAATCGCACCACCTAGAGATAACCACTATTAAAATTTTGATTATTTCCTGTCAATCTTGCTTTATACATGTTTATTTCTTCTTCATAGTGTCAGTGATGTTTGCATACTATTTTTATCCTGATTTTCCCCTCTTCTGTAGACATTTCTCAGGTTATGAACTACTGCTTAAAACCTCATTGTAATGGCTGCCATAATATTCCAAAAGAGTACCATAATAGTTGTCGGTATCTATTACTGAATAATAGGTTGTTTTTGTTCTTTCATAATTAAAAAAGATACTCTGACATCATATTTGAATATTAACCTATACTCTCATCTCTGATTATTTCTTTATAATAGATTCTAAAAAGTAAAAGCCTTGGGTCTAAAGCATCCAGTAAGGCATGAAGTGGTCACAACAGCTTATGTGCTTGTCAACCCCGAACAATAGTGCAAATTCTACAGGGCCCTTCTCTGCATTGTACAGTATTATTGATGTTATTTATATTTTTATTATTTGTTCATCATTATTTATTATTATAATATGATAGATGCTCCAAGTATCTCAATGTTTTAATTGTTAGTAATTAGCTCATGAGTAAGGAAGGTAGAACATTTTTAAATAGGTTTACTGACTATAAATCCTTCTTTGCATAAATGTTTTTTGTGTACTCTATCCATTTTTCCTTTGGGATAATTTAAGAAATTATTTATAAGAAAGAAATCCTTTTATCTTATATCTTGGGGGCATTTTAAATGTTATTTATATAAGGGACTCACCTGGTCCATTCCTAATGCCAAGCCTGTACTAGGATCATTCAATTTTAGATCTGTCTGAAAATTAATTTAAAATTATGGAATTGAACTGCAGAGCGCTGGATTTTTTAAAAAATAGAAATTACATTTACCTCTATGTTGTAAAAACTGTATATTAAAGTTACATCAAATAGGAAGAGTGCACATTTCATAGGGAAATTATTTTAAATTGCATCTCCTAGAGAAATGACTTAAATTAAATTTTCCTGATATTCTTTTTACCCACATATAATCTTTCATAGGGTCCACTTTTCCTGAGACTTTCAGTTGGTTTTAGGCTGTTGCAGGCTGTTACAGATTAGATAGATAGATGATAGGTAGGTCAGTAGATAGATAAATAGATAGATGAACAGACAGACAATAGACGGATTTTTGTTTCCCTGTCTTCTAGCAGGGACTGTCCTCATTGCAGCACAAATCACTTAAACCTGCACTCTACTTCCTGAAATTCTGAGCCTCTGGGACTCGCAGGTTGTGACGCTGGGGTCAAGGATGTGGCTGGAGTGAGTTTGGGAATCCACTCTGTGCCCATTACCTGCCCACACATGGGAGGTGTGGGCCACAGAGCAGCCCTCAGTCAGCTCTAGGAGCAGCTTTCTCGCTTGGCACGGCCCCTCCTGCTTGCTTTCATCTGTAGATGTACTGTGTTTGGTGTTATCAGCTACATCCTGTGCTGACTCCCCTATCAGCTAGGTATCTGAAAATTAATTGGCACTGACTTTTCTTCTAAGAAACATAAATTTGTTTGGGAAGTCAGATAGGCCTGTCATTTAAAAAATGCTTCTGTCGTGCATAGACCAGGGGTCACCCGCTTTACATATTTCCACCTCTATTCCTCCAACTAATTTGTAAGGTAGGTTTCATTATCCCAGTTTTATAGATGAGAAAATGGGAGGTATCTCAGTCAGTTGGAGCTACTGTAATGAACTACCATAGACAGGTGACCTATAAACAACAGAAGTTTATTTCTCACAGTCCCAAGGGCTGACATCCAAGATCAGGGTAGCAGTGTGGTTGAGATCTGGTAAGGGCCCTTTCTGGGCTGCAGACAGCTGTGTTCTCATTGCAGAAAGCAGAGAGGGAAAGCAAGCTCTCTCCTGTCTGTCCTTACAAAGGCACTAGCCCCATTCAGGAGAGCTCCAGCTCATGACCTAACCACCTCCCAAAAGCCTCACCTCCTAATGCCATCGCATTGGGGGTTAGAATTTCAACATATGAATTTGAGGGGAACACAAACATTCAATTCATAATAGGCAGTAAGTGAGGATGTGTAAATTGTTCAAGGTCACCAAGTTGGCAGTGGCAGAGCTGGGGCTGAAACCCAAGTTTCCCCCGTTCCAAAGTCTGAGTTCTCAACACTGTGGCACACTGTCCATTTGTGAACAGCTCACAGGCAGAAGCTGGGCATTACTCATCTGTACATCTGCAGCCTTTAATAAGCTCAGCACATAGTAGCTGCTCAATAAGTCTGTATTGCTGCACAGATTAGTGAGAGAGTGAGTAAATTAAACTATCCCCAATGAAAAGCCAGTGTTGAGCTAGACTCTGTCTCACTGTTGTGTGATAAACGGGACTTGAGAAGGAGGAGGGAGGGGTCGCAGTTCCTGCTGAGGGCTGGGGAGATCCGCCTGCCAGCTGTCCGCCCTCCCTTGCCCGTGAGCAGGGAAGGTGGCGAAGACCAGATTAAGTGTCACTAGGACTGGAGCAGGGATTGAAACCTCTGCCTGGCCCACTTCCCTCCCAGGAGCCCTCCCTTCCGCAGCGCTGTGTGCTGTTTTCTGCTCCATTTCCTCCCCGAGCCCTCGGATCACCCTGCGAGCTCTCTGTTATCTTCCACGTCATCCTAGCTGGAATAAAATATAACTGTGTCTGGAAAGTACAGAAATCAAAGCTCCCCTTGGGGTTTTTTTTCCGTATCACCTGTCGAATGGAAAACCGATGTGTCCTTGAAAAGATATGTATTTCAGGCCGCAGGGGTGCTAATTTGCAAGGCCCATTACTCAAATAAAACATTAAAAGAGTCTTCGATAAGCTAGTGCTCTCTGCCTGTTTCCACTCCGGCACCAACATAACCAACTATAGGTTTCCTGTCAAGCTTCAGAGCCCAAAGTCAAGATTTATCAATTGGTATTTTGACTTTAACTTTTACACTTTCATTTTGATGCTGCATTACACTCTCAGCCCAGGCTCTCCAGCTTTTTTGCAAGTTTCTTACTCTCATCCTTGAAGCTAATGTAGAAGATGTGGTTTCGAAGTGTCTCCCCAGGTCTCCAGTGTGAACACTCTGTGACTAGCACATTATGTCAATGAGACTGAAAAACTTATCACAGATGTGATATTCATTGGTATTGCAGAATGTCCAGTATTATGGATAGCCTTATAACATTTTTATTCAGATTTTTTAAAAAATTAGAAATGTCTTCATTTGACATTTGTTAATATCTTAAGAAAAGGACAAAAATAGGAAAAAACAGAAGCCATCACTGACCAAACCAGCTAAAGAGACAGATAACATTTTGCTGAATATTTTTTCAGTCTCATTTTGCATTTTTATAGCATCCATGTTATTCTGTATTTATCTTTTTATACTATAACTTAAATATTCACATGTAATTGATAATTTTCATAAACATGTTCAAATATCTATACAATATCCTGTCCTGGGAATATAACATAAGTTAATTAACCAGTTTTCTGTTACTGTTTACTTAGGTGGTTTCCCTTATAATGAATAACATTTTTATTATTACAATTATTTTTAGAGACTTTGTCTTAGTCTGTCATGCAGGCTGGAGTGCGGTGATGAGATCATAGGTCATTGTATCCTTGAACTCCTGGGCTCAAGCAATCCTCCCCCCTCAGCCTCCCAAGTAGCTGGGACTACACAGGTGCATGCCACCATGACAGCTGATTTTTTTAAAAAAATTTTTCAGAGATGGGATCTTGCTATGTTGCCCAGGCTGGTCTTAAACTGAATAATACTTTAATGACAGGTTTTTTTTTTATTACACCTTTGCAGGGGAAATAAGAAAATGGATCATTTTCATAGGAGAAATTTCCTTGTGTGGAAATACTGTGTCAACAGTTATGAGTGTTTTAGAATTTTGATAGCTGCTGCCAAATAGCTTTCCGTAGGTGGAGCACATATCCCAAATGGCACCTGGATAGCCCTCTTTTTCCTGCCTGACATTTGTGTTTGTAACTTATGGACTTAGCCATTGACCCTGAATGCTAAAGAAATGAGATGGAATACCAGATCTCTGTCCAATTCCAGATTTCTGGCTGGGCCTATCTTAGGTATGAGGTACGGGAATTGAACACATCAAAGAACAGAGCTTTGTTTTAGGATAGGAGATTGGGGTTTAGGATAGGAAATTTAAAACTCTGTTTTAAGTTTTATATAAGACCATTTTTGTAATTTAAAATTTTTTAAAGGAAATGTTGCATTTTAAGTCACAAGAAAGTAATTTCTATTTATAATGATAAATAATGTTCATTTTGTAAAGTTCTTAGAGTTTCTTATTGCATATTGGTTAAGATATTCACCTTATTGACAAATAAGGGGATTCCTTATCAAACTCTTCTTGGAAACTGGAAACGGTAATTGTAATTTAGAGCAATTACCGCAAACTATCATACCTATAGAATTAGAGGCCATTATCCTGGAATCTTGGATGGATTAATTAATGAATTGGCAAATAAAGCACTTGATGAATTACAAAGTGCAGTGCCACTAGAATTTTATGATGAAGCATCTTGCTCTGGATGACATTACATTTTCAGAATGAAATAATAACTGGCTTCCTCAAAATCTTGAAGGAACTGCCAAGCTCCTTCCGACGGGAGAGAGGAAACAAAGGGACTGGGGCTGCAGGAAAAGCACCTGCCCTTTTTGCTTTTTAAAATGAGGCCATGTTCGGGTATGACGAGCACATGCAGAGCCCAGCCTTGGGAAGCAGACATGAACTCTGCTCCACGCTCCATGCTTCCTGAGGCGTGAGCACCGTCTATACCAGCAATGAAGACAGATGTGCTTTAAGCCGATTTGGGCTAGTAGGATTTTAAATTTTATTTTACAATTTTATAACCTTTCTTTTTTTGTAAACTGGATGTTATTTCCCCTCTCCTTGCCTGACCGCCAGGCTGCCCCGTGCCACAGCTCCTCATCAAAACTGGAAACCTTGCAAGAAGCAGGAGCCGAAATTGCTTTTTGGTGGGCCCGATTTCATGCTGAGCGGGAAGCGGCAGCTCAGAGATGAATTGGAGGGCCACGCTTGTCAGTGAGTGAAATGTGATGAACCTCAGAGCTTTATTGACACGCGGCGCGGAGCTGGCAATCGCAGCTGGCACTGCGTCTTCTTAATCCCGTGTTCTTGGAGTGGGAGTTTGACCCAGTAACTTTCTGTTAGAAATGATACATATTTATTAGACCATACAGCTTAAAAGAGAGAAAGCGTGTGCCCGATGTCTGACACTATCGCAACCAAACCTTTCTTTTATTAAAATAAATACAGACGATTTCACTGTGACAGCTCTTCTGCTGAGGGGGAGCCTTATTAAGTGGCGACCTTCATTCTCTCCACAGAGACGGTGAGCTCACATCTGACCACTTGTTGGGGAGGAGTGATGGGGGGAGGCGGGGTCACCTGTGGAGCATTTTATGGGTTTTGAGAAAACCAGGCTGAAGTCCTGAGTAGCCTGCAGTTCCGCTAATTATAGCCATCCTCTCATTCGCCTGCACAAAATCAATTGTAAACAACACCCTATATCAATTTCTGTGGTACGTTTCTGTGAGATACAACTGTACTACCAACTCTTCTCCTTTCTAGGAATGGCTTCCTGCCACCACCCTGTGGGACATCGGCTTTAGAGGGTAAGGGAAGATGAAAGATAGACACTGTAGACAATAGAACACTTCAGGTTCTTTCGAATAGGCCCTGCCAGTTGTGAGAGCCAGAGTGATCTTACGTATTTAAAGCAGACTGTTGTTGATGGACGGTTGCGTCTTTGCTCCTTGAGCTAATCCTAATGAGTACTGTTATTGTGTGTGCGCTGTGTTGTTTTCAGGAAGAGGTGGGATGGAAAGGGGGAGTGAAGAGAAGGGGTGATCTCTGTGCTTGTGAGCACATGTACAGCGTATGCACAGTATACACATACACACCATATATGTGTATGTTTGCATCATATGCCCATAGACACACCACACACATGTGCATACGTACACACATACCCTACACTCTCATAAGGGTGCTGCATGGTCTGATGATTCACACTGGATGTGACCTCAAAAGACCTAAGTGCCAACTGTTAGTTCTGTTGGCCTGGAAAAGGAACTAACATTCTCTGCGCCTAAATGTCCTCAAAGATAAGTGAACATATAATAACCAATTCAAAGGACAAGTGTGATACTCAAAGTCAGGTTATTCATTTGAAATTGCTTTATAAATTTGTGTCAAGTTCTAGAAAACTTTCTAATCCTCATATGCAGGATTCGATCCCTGTGATAAGTTCTGGGCAGTTTTGTCTGTCCTTTAACTGTGCTTGCTTGTGTTTGTCCTACTGAATGTCATTCTTTGGGGTTCTTTCCATTTCGTTCATTTGGCAAGATCATTTTGAGTCTTCACATCAATTCGTTGTCAATAGTAACTGAGTGTCCTCATCTGCAGAGAACTGTATAAGGGTTTGTTGAGAGACAAAGGCAGTAAGAGAAGGACTGGTTTTCCTAAAGTGCCCTGTCATTAGGCTACCCCTTTGACGCTCCCTTGTTTTGTCCACAAGTTCAGATGGTATTTTCGAGCTTTCAGTACCCCACTAAGCAGGTCTTCTTTACCCACCTGCCTCCCTGTCCCTGGCGCTGATCATGCACATTCAGCCCAGAACCTTTGACTTGGGCTCTTCTCTCCTCCTAAACTTCTGTCTCCTGCCCACCCTCGCAGCACGTGACGTCCGTCTTTCACTGCCTGTGCTTTGCGAAGCTCTCCCGATTCCTCCAGCCCACTCTCGTTTCTCCTTTCCTGCTTCTTCACTTGCTTTTAGAGCTAGTACCGACACTGACCATTTCACAACTAATAAACAGTTGTTGAACTAACCGTTTTAATCTTTCCATCCAGATTGTCAGCAACTTTGGACAGAGCCATGTCTGACATGTCATTGTATCTCCTTTGCAACGTTTGCCACTGTGCCGACCATAATGTAGGTATTTTGCTTATGTATTGTTTGAGTGTTGGGATGGCTCCCACCTTCAGGAAGTTTGATCCAAATAAATACCATAAACTCTAAACTGTAAATACTATGCTATTTTATATTCTGTCATTGATTTTTTTTAACTGAGAAAAAAGTCGGAATCTTCCTAATCAACAACTGGTTTACTCCAGATTCTAGTCCACTTAAATACGCCCTCCAGGAAATACTTGCTCAGCAGAAATATTTGTGGCCCAGATCTTTGCCTTTTTAACAAGTTCCACCTATGGCATCAGTGTACACGGGAGTTGGAGACTCACTACCACACACTCACTGTGTCCTTAGATTATAAATGGGGAATATTCGTGAGATTACTGATTGTGTTATAGGTACTTTGTAAACACTGAACATCTACTTCTTAATTGAGATAATGTTATATGGTAATTTATTTAAATGTATCCATTTATCCCATTAAAATAAACT
>RJWJ010040146.1:0-13820 GCA_004363605.1 Indri indri | reverse complement strand
TTAGTCTTGAGCAATGGAAGAATAGAAACGGCATTTCCCTAAGTTGGAGAAGATAGAAGAGGATTAGAAGGAAACATCAATGGCTCACTTCTGCAGATGTCAACTGTGAGATGCCTTTTTGAACATCAGAATGGAAACATTAAATAGAAATAGACATCTGGAGTTCAGGGAAGAAACAGAGGAGGTACAAATTTAAAAACATCAACCTATATAAGGTGTTTAAAGGCATGACACTGAATGAGATCACTTAAGGTGGCAATGGCTGTCCACTGGGTGCCTGGGGAGCATCTGAAAGTGTGCGGGAGTTGCTGTGCTGACCGGGAAGCATCACGGCAGTGAGGGTAGGGATGCTGAGTGTCTTGCGGTGGACTTAACAATCCAGCAACGCAAACAACCATCCCCTCCAAAAATCCATTTGGCCCCGAGCCACCTCCACAATGACAGCAAAAAAGCCCCACAAAACAACAACAGGAAATGAATGTAATAGAGCAGAAAACGTTCCAGGACTGAATTACTCCAACGTTTAGAGTTAGGGAAGATGAGGAGGAACCTTACAAACGTCGAGTTGTGAATGAGGTAAGGAGAGAATCAGACAGAGAGGGCCCCCAAAAGCCAACTGAAGAAAATGTTCCAAGAAAGAAAAAAGTGATCATCTGTGACAGACGCTGCAAATATTTTCTAACATGTTAACCTCAGGACATACCTAGTAGAGAACAGTGAGTACTCATGTCCTATCTCTACTTCTCTGAGACTTAACTCAGAGGAATCCTTTAGAACATTACTTTAGTTACTTCCCTTCTACACCTAACAGACTGAGGACCTACTAACAGCAATTAAGGGAAATCATCCAGTGAGTAGTTATCATCTCTGATAAGCATGAGACATTCATAGGGAAATCACGACACCCGTCATTTAAAATTACTGTGCCAGAAAATCAACTAACTTCTTAAAGGTGAGCTTAAAAAACTGAAAAGGATAGGGAAAGGAAGAATAATATCCAACACATACTATTTTTTCAATAATGACACCATCGTTTTAAGAACTTTATTTGTACATTATCTTGATTTAGTTGACAATCTTGAGGTAAGTACTATTATTATTTCCACTTTGAAGTTGGACACCGAGGTCCAGATATGTTAAGTAATTTATTCAGAGTCGCTCAACAAACTGTAAACCTAAGATCTGAACCCCAGCAGTTTGACCCCACATCCAGCACGAAGTTTGGATTAAAATGTGGACTCTTTCTCTCATAAATTTTACATCTCCAACAGTTTTATGTCATTTGAAATGGTCTTTGTTATAAGATACTTACTCTTAACACTTTACTGACAACTGGCTAGAATGCTGTCACAAGTATGCCAGCATGTGACAGTGTCCACTGAGTCAGGACGAAATAGGCTATAAAGGCAAGATCCCCTGCTATCTTCTTTTATGACATAATGTTCCAACTTTCACAACAAAAATACAAACATTTCCTCTTGTATTTTAATTTAAATGGTCTGCAAAAAACCTATATTACTTCATCTAACATAAGAGAAATACACTAATCTTCCTGATCCTAATACATTAAACACTCTGGCAGTAAAAGCCACTATAAAATTTATACAAGAAAATGAAACTGAAGACTGTTACTTTTTCTGAAAATGTTTAACCACTATGTGAAATGAGAAACTGAAAAGCCAGTGCAAAAAGCTAGATGTATCCTTTACCACACAAAACAGCACTAATTCCATAAACTGGGCCAAACTTATCATCTGGCAGGCATCTTAAAACTGGGTATATGGAAGAATATTTAGGGTATAAAGTTTTTTGGGTTAAATACGAGACTTAGAAACCCAGGACCTTATAGAAGCCCAATAGGTACTTACTTGGTATAGTTTACTGCAAAATTTCATGTCAGGGGCATTGTGTATATAGGAGACTGACTGTGGTAACTTTTGACTGACAAATCCTCACCACCATTAAACAAAAGTGGTAGCACTACCCTGTACTAAGACATCGAAGCACTATTAAATAACTTAGTCTAATGTCCCATATAGCTTTAGGATTAGTAATCATACCATTTTTAGAACAAAAGCAAGTTTTGTTTTTTAAAAAGTTTAAAGATGGGGAAAACTACTTTCATCTTTATAGTTATCTTTAACTCAGTAGGCAAATTTTACAGAAACAGATTTATAGCAACTCCATGAAGAACAAAGTAGAGCAAATTACTGGCCCTACTTGTCTTTAAAACATCCCCACCTACTTATATTATTGCCTGCTAAGTTGTAAGTTAGTTCATTACTTCTGAATTACCTTTTCTTGCAGTCCACAAGTGCCTCATAAAGGAGTCTTAAAAGGGTGTGTTTTTTTTCAGTGGTGAGATTCCAGTCAGAAATCCATTTTCTAACCTACGACGAGATTAACAAAAGGAGACAATTTAGTAGCACGGTTCAACATATCTTCACAATTTAAAAGATAACATTTAGAATACACATATCTGGCTAGTTATCTTAGCTATAATATAAAAGTACATTTCTTATAAACAGAACAAGTATTCCACATAGTAACTCACTTGATCCAGCTCAGTTGGAATGTACTGGATGGCCCCACAAGATGCGGCCACTTTAATGAGGCTGCAATACACTGTATATCTTACAGGAGTATTCTTATCCATCCCATGGAAAAGGTTGCTCAGCCTGGTTAACAAATAAAATAACAACTGAGATTCGCACCACAGCATTAAGTTAAGGTTGTCTGCGCTCACGACACACCTGTGGCAGGTACTATTAATAACTTCGTATTAGAAAGGAGGGAACTAGGGTACAGAAGGTTAAGTGACTTGTCCAAGGTCACAGCTAATAAGAGCCACAGCTGACAGTCAAGTTCCAAAATTCCTGCTTTGAACCATTAAAAGTTAGTGACAGGAAAACAGCCCCTTAAAATACCAAGCCTCTTTCAGTTCTTAACTTACAATTGCAGTCTCAGAGACGGACGTTCACCTTCACGAAATTTGACCAGCTTTTCACACAGGCTTTCAATCAAAGCTTCTTGCTTGTCTGGTTCCAGGATCAAGAGGAGGGAAACCACGCTGTTCATCACACTTTCAACATCTACACAAGTATTGATAACACAATCAACGATGACAGTACAATATTCAATGTATCTACTTAAATAAGCATTTCCAGTGTTTCAATACAATGCAGACCATCAGACATAAGATACTTTAAAAAGATGTATGTAAAACAGTTCTAGAGGACTGATATTTTTCCTTCCATGGAAAGCAAAATATGGTGTACACGAATTCAAATTAAACTAGCTCTGCTGCATAGCTAAACATTCAGAGAACAACTTGTATGATATATTTTATTAAAGAGGAAGCAATTGTTATCTCAAGATTTGGTTTTTAACTAGTAAAATAGAGACTGATTTACATGTTTATGTACACCAAACACAATTTCTATTTTTACTGTCATGATATTCAATCATGTGGCGGATTCTGGCAAGGTTTTAGGTAGGACGCTTTCTCAATTAAGGAAAACTTTATATATGCATATAGAAAATTATTTAGAAATTAAAGCTGTCAATTATCTGGTTGGGTAACTCATTTTCAAGTATTATAAATATTAACCATATCCCAAGTTTAATCTCTACTTTTTTTTAGTATATTGTTCACTGAAGCAAATACCCAAGTTTAAGCTATAAACCTTAACTAGAGATCAGGACTCATAATCTTTGAAATTTCCCATTTTATCTTAATATGTAGGTAATAAACCTAATAATAAAATGGCTTTTAGATTACTTAAAATTATATACCACTTGATATTAATGTAAACCTTATGAACAGGAAAGAGCTTTTTTTCCCCTTCAGTTCATTCTGAAACTATCAGCATTTAATGTGTGTAAAAAAATTCAAGAAATAAATGTACCTGATGTTAAAAGATGTTTCCCAAAAACAGGCTCACTTAATAGGTAAAACAGATTAGATAAACTGAAACCATGTGCAAAGATAAGATTAAAAACAATAGTGCCTAGACTGTAGTTAACAATATATTGTATATTTCAAATAGCCAGAAGAGAAGAACTGGAAGGTTCCCAACTCAAAGATAAATGTTTGAGGTGATGGATATCTAATTACTCTGATTTGATCACTACACATTGCATGCATGTATCAAAATATCACATGTACCCCAAAAATATGTACAGCCATTGTGTATTAATTTTTTAAAAAGTCCTAAGATCTGAAATTCAAAACACAAAAATATTTGTGGGTCTGTGGGTTTCGCATCCACAGATTCAACTTTGGATGGAAAATATTTGTGGGGGATAATAAAAAATACGGTATAACTATATAGCATTTATATTGTATTAGGTATCGTTAAGTAATTGAGAGATAATTTAAAGTATATAGGAAGATGGGCATAGATTATATGCAAATCCATAGGTTTTAGTATCCACTGGGGGGTCCTGGAACCAATTCCCCCTCCACCCAACCTTGGATACCAAAGGACAACTTTGTAATTCACAAGAAAATTTTAAAAGTAGATTCTTATTATTAGTAAGGAATATTAGAAAAAATTAAAAACAAACCTTTATCATCTTCCTTCAGACATACATCACAGGCTTCAATAATCTGAGCTAAATCTACATGAAGTCCACCTTCCACATTCTCTTCTGAGATCTCAGCTCCTTTAGATTTCAAATAAGCACGAAGCTCAGCAGCCTGTTGAATGAAATAGGGTTACTATATATCTACAAAACTGACCATGAATGACAAAACACAAAATCTCAACCCATTCTGTCCTATTTCTCAAAAAATAGAATGCAGATACTGTACTCAACAACTACTCCAAATTAGGTTAAAGAACTCCTCCCTCACCTCATCTTTGTGACAATCGCACAGGACCCAAAGGTTTTTCTCCACAAGGCCCAGTGGCTTCGTAAGACCACTACTGCTTATGTGGATCACCTTCAGAACTTTTCTCATGCCATCTGTACCCTGCTAGACTTCCAGTATATAGCAAAAACCTTTCTAAAGTAACTCAAAAGGTTTCCACAGGGGGCAGGGGGATAAAGGGGGCTGTTGGGGAGAAGAAATCAATCTGACTTGGTAAATTTAACTTTTTTGAAAGATATGAAAACTTTTTTGGCTCTCAAATGTACATATAAACACAGCTACTAGAAAAGTTAGACACTACCTTGGCAAAAGGGTAATCATTTGTTAATTAGATATTTGAGAATCTATTTGAGACAAGCATTTTGGGAGATACAAAGATACAAAGATAATGTCTGTGAACGTTGCTTTAGAATAAAATATTTATATCAAACTGATTTACTATGTAACCAGTCTCTTAAAATGCAAAGTGAATATCTGGGTCAAAAAGCACCTTTGGTCCTATAAAAACACAACTACGTACCACATTCGCTCATTTGGACATTTCCTACCCTATTGCCTACATATAATATTTAATAATTTTCTTTTGGCAACTTGTTACTATGGCAGCCAAACAAATGCAGATGGTTTTAAAGATAATAAAATGAGGTGAAACAGGCAGACAAAAAAATATCATTAGTAAATGCGCAGGTATCACATTTTCTAGACCAAACCAAAAAAATCTTGGTGGAGGCCATTAGATTTTTAAACCCCAAAATATGTTTAGTTACCTTAGAAAAGTATATTAAACCTATAGCTCTGATGGTACTATCCTTTCAGATTAACAAGAACACAGTAACTTCACACAGGAGTTGGCATTATAAGCAAGATTTAAAAAAAAAAAAACCCCACTGTCACCATGTCAGGGAGAACAAAAATAACACTGGAAAGCATGCTTCTCTATGAAGGAAACGTAAAATATGGTCCAATAAAGAAAAAAGGCACTGGTCGACTTTCTGCTTTGTAGATACAAAGCAAATTTTTCTAATGACTACTCAATTAACAGTTTATTGTTTTTATGTCATCCTCACTGGCCACAAGTGCTTGTGAAGCAGTATAAGCAAAGGAAAACAAAAAAAAGATTCAGAACTCCATTTCTTAATTCTAACCAAGCTGAGAATGTGACCAAAGTTAAACTTGCGAAGCAATCACATAGGTTCCTAGTGTGAAACTGATAAATCTCAAGAACAGAAGCATAAACTAAGAAATGACACTTTAAAATATAGTAAATGACATATTTCTCCATCCCCAGATACATTAAAAAAAAAAAATCCAATACTTTTTCAGTAACCTTATGACCAACTGCTGGTAACATGCTTCCATTCCTATTCAGGTTTTTTTTTGTTTTGTTTTTTATACCTTCCTTTCTATCTCTGCTTAACTCCCTCCCTATCGTTGAAATTTTTCCTCTTTTTTCATTTGCCCTAACTTGCTCTTCAGGGTTGCAGGACTACATTTCTACCACGGGAAAAAAAACCGCTTCTGCAATTCTAGAATTTATCTTAGACTTGTAAAGACATGGAAACCAAAATTTCCATGTTAGTGGAGGAGCAGAAATAAACAAAGTGACAAATTTAGGACTTCACAGAATAGTTTTCAGCTATACAAAATTAAAGAATATTATTTCATGTTTACTTTAACCCCCACCAATTAAACTTTTAATTAAACTTTTAAACTTGAAAATGAGAAACATCAGCTTTGCGTACCAAAGAGCAAACCCCAAACGGGAAATTTAAAACTATCAGAAAGATCCACCAGGTGTATGCTTTATATGCTTTAAAGTACATGAGGGTGGAAATGACCACCTTTTCGGGATACAGAACTCTTGCACTACTACTCGCACAAGCGGTACTAGAAAGCACAGGTCTACACATAAAATACGGGTCACCTTCGCCTTTGTGATCGCATAATAATAAAACCATTTTGATGTTTAGCACAAAATTATTTTTCCCTAGACTGCTTATGCCGACTACAGATTCGCCTCCTCCCACTCCGGAAGTGGCTACAATTCGGGGACGGAAGCAGACACCATTCCTAATAAGTCAAAAAGTACTATATCGTCAGAAGTGACTCCAGACTGGGAGAGTTCCAACGCCAACCAGGAAGCTGGCCGTGGAGTGTCGGGGCCCACGCTGGGACCGCCGGCCGGCTTGCTGGTGCGAACCGAGGCCAGGAACGCGCGCCCGTGCCTCGTGGGAGACAGCTGTGGGTCTCCGCCCCGGAGCCAGCTCCGCGAGGCGGCGTCCCGCCCGCCCGGCCCAGGCTCGACAGCGGTCCCTCATGCCCCCGAGGCATCCCCAGCCCACCCTGGCGGCACTCGCATCCCGGGAGCACACCTGGTCTTCTTCACTGATGTCGATG
The DNA here is from genome assembly GCA_004363605.1 of Indri indri. Classification (NCBI taxonomy): domain Eukaryota; kingdom Metazoa; phylum Chordata; class Mammalia; order Primates; family Indriidae; genus Indri; species Indri indri. The sequence continues at coordinate 6,547 of RJWJ010040146.1, read as the reverse complement.
AAGGCCGGGACACTCATGGTGAAGGCCCAGGAACCGCGGACACTCCACTCGTAAACCACGCCGACCGGAAAAGGGAGCGCGGCCTCGCCCCGGTCCACACAATCACTTCCGGGTCACTCTGCGCGGGTCCTGGCAAGCCAGGGTCGTTGGGACGGGCGGGGCCAGGAGAGCCAATCCTACCGCGCGCTCTCTCCGCGGCTGGGGGCGTGGCGCGCGCGCCTGGGTGGGACTCGCGGCAGGACTTGCTGCGCCTGGGTCTGGGGAAGTTTCTCGCGGCATGTGGTTTCCTGGAACGTGTACCTTATTGTCCTTCGCGTTATCTCTGATCCCGCACCTCCCTAAGTCCTTCTTCCCTCTGAAATTTTAGGCTTGTTCTGTCGTGCCAAGTGCTGGTGGGTTTGTGTAGGAACTGGAACTCTCATACACTGCTACTGGGAATGTGAAATGATACCGTCACTTTGCACAAGAGTGGCAGTTTATTAAAAAGTTCAACATATGCCCATCATATGATCCAGCTATTCTACTACATTATTTAGCCCTCAAAAATAAAAGTGTATGTCCATACAAAGATTTGTACACGATGTTCATTGCAGCTTTTAAAAATAATAGCTTTATTGGGATAAAATTCCATATCATAAAATTTACCCTTTTGAAGTATACAATTCAGTAGGTTTTAGTACTTTGGCAGTTGTGCAACCGTCACCCCTATCTAATTTTAGAACATTTTCATCACTCCGAAAGGAATCCCTGTACCCATTAGCAATCACTCCCCATCCGCCCCCTCTCCCAACACGCCCCACCTCCGCACTAACCCCTGGCAACCATTGCTCTACTTTCTGTTGTGTGAATTTGCCTTTCCTGGACATTTCATATAAATAGAACCATAAAATATATGGCCTTCTATGTCTGGCTTCTTTTACTTAGCATGTTTCCAAGGCTCATGTATGTCGTAGCATGTATCAGTCGTTTATTCCTTTTTATTGCTTAATAATATTGCATTGTAATGGATATACCACATTTTGTTTATCCGTTCATCAATTGGTGGACATTTTGATTGTTTCCATTTTGGCTATTATGAATAATGTTTCTCTGAACATTGCTGCACAATATTTTGTGTGGGCATATGTTTATATTTCTCTTGGGTATATATATACCTAAGAGTGGAATTGCTAAGTCGTATGGTAACTTTTATGTTTAGCTTTTTGAGGAGCTATTTTCCAAAACAACAGCTTTATTTGTAATAGCCAAAAACAGTGAACAAGCCAAATGTTCATCAACGGGTGAATGGAATGGATAAAAAAAATTGTTATGTATCTGTGTATTGGACTACTCTGCAATAAACAAGGGTGAATTATTGATACATGCAACAACATGGATGAATCTCAAAATAATTTTCCTGTGTTAAAGCCAGACATATACTGTACGATTGCATTTACATAAAACTCTAGAAAATACAAACCAATCTATCAGTTCTTCATTATAGTGGCAGCACTATAGATGTCGTTGTTGCCTGGGGGAGGGGGACTGGGCAAGGAGGAGGGAGAGATGGATTGCAAAGGGGCATGAGGAAACTTTTGGGGGTTATGGATGTATTCATTATTTTGGATGTGGTGATTGCGTCATGGTCGTATCCATATATAACTGGGCATGGTGGCTCATGCCTGTAATCCTAGCACTTTGGGAAGCCAAAGCGGAAGGACCACTTGAGGCCAGGAGTTCAAGACCAGCTTGAGCAAGAGTGAGACCCCTTCTGTATAAAAAAATCCTATCACTTTTTAACAAGTGCCTATTCAAAGAGGATGCAGTAAGTTTTTGTTGTATTAGTGAATGATACCCTAAACAGTTAACTCAGTAAATTGATTTGCAACAAATCTCTGATAATTGTTTTAAATTTTAATTTTAAATGAGAAAAGTTAATTTTGAATGAATATGATTGCAACATTCTAGAAAGACATAGAAAAGAATCTTTTAAAGTGTGGCAAAGACTGTCAACCTGATATCCACCCTGTTATGCCTTAGTAGTAAAATCGTAGTCATAGATCTAGCAGTGTACCCTTCTATGAAACTAAATTTATCAGCCTTATTACAGCTAGATGTAGCCAATGAGATGCAGATGAAAATTTTGAGAGGGCCCCCTGGGAAAGCTCTTTCTGGGAGCCAACTCAGCTTGGGAGCTGACTCTTTTGCCCTTGCCCTTTCTTCCTTTTTGCTGCCTAAAATACGGACTTGATGATGGGTGCTGCAGCAACCAAATCAAAGACGTGGCCTTGAGGGTGGAAGCCATGATGGTGGAGAGGAAAGAGGAAAGAAGCCATATCCCCATGGCGTCAGGAGGGTGTGGTGCCAGCCCATAACTGCCTACCTCTGAACTTGTTATACATAAAAGAAAAGGAAACCTCCATCTTGTTTAATGCCCTATTGTATTGATTTTCTCTTATATACAGATGAACCTAATCTTGATTGACACAGAGACAAAAGTTTGAAGTCTAGAGTCATAATTTTGTAAATGAAAGATTTTTGTAAGGGCAAGTTAACAAATTTTTATCATGATTATTTATAGTGGAAACCTTAGAATCTCTCTCAGTGCTGTTGTGGTGTAACACTGAATTTACAAAGCTCCTATCATCTTAGGATCTCAGAGATTTATAGCTAATAATTAAATTTTATACTAGTGATGTACCATATGATTGTAGTGACTTTATATGTGAAGCAAATGATATTTAAGCCAGTTGATTGGTGGCTCACTGAAATATATTATACCTGAGCTGTAGATCCCACAGTAGAACTAATACAGTACCTTAAATCTCAAATACTTAGACCATTTGAAAGCATTAATCTTCCCATTAGTCATTGTAGTAAGAGAAAATTTATAAGGTTAACCTCTTCACTTTAAGTGACATAGCTGGTTATTGAAACATTCATAAATCTGTTGAATCCAAAGAAGATGTAGTCATCATTTATGTTTTTAAAATGATTTCAGAAAGACATGGCCATACCGGAGGGAAAAATTTAATGCACTAGTTGAGTCTAACCAATTTCAAACAATGCAAATACAAGAGTAATTTTATGAGCTAATAATTTTTGTTTTTGGGAAAAAAGTTATTATCTTGAGCTCCTATATGAGCCACACTAACCACAACCATATGAGGTTTTATTTTATTTTACTTTATTTTATTAAGATGAAGCAACAGAGGCTCAGAGAAGTTAGGCAGCTCTGCTCCTGGGAGACACAGAGTAAGGATCAGTCAGCAAGGATTCCTGTTCAGGTCTGTCTCACTTAAAAATGGCTGCTCTTGTCTCTTCTTTTTTTGTTGTTAGTGATTGCATTTTAAAAATAGGGTCAGGTGCAGTGGCTCATGCCTGTAACCAGTGCCTGAGCAACACAGCGAGACCCTGTCTCTACAAAAAATAAAAAAATTAGCTGGGCGTGGGGGCACGAACCTGTAGTCCCAGCTACTCAGGAGGCTGAGGCAGGAGGATTGCTTGAACCCAGGAGTTCGAGGTTGCAGTGAGTTTTGATGGCACCACTGCACTCCAGCCCGCATGACAGAGCGAAATCCTGACTCTAAAAATAAAAATAATATAAAAATAGAATGTAAGAATTCTTGATGTAGAATATGCTTTTAAGGTAAACTTTTGTATTGAAGTATAACTTCAGTAAAATGCACAAATCTTCAGTGTACACTTTTATGAGTTATACACATCTAACAATCATCTGGGTAAAAAAAAGAGCATTCATTAGCCATAAGGGAAATGAAAATTAAAAGCACAGTGAGATACCTCTTCATACCCATTGGAGTGCCTATAATAAAAAAAACAGACAACAGCAAATGTTGAAGAAGGCGTGGAGAATTTGAGACCCTCATACACTGATGGTGGAAATGTAAATGCTGCAGCCACTTTGGAAAACACTCTGGCAGTTTCTCAAAAAGCTAAACAGAATTATATGGCCCAGTAATTCCACTCCTAAGTATATATCCAAGAGAATTGAAAATATATTTTTGTGCAAAAACATGTACACGAATGTTCATAGCAGCATTATTCATAACAGCCAAAAACATTCATAATAGCCAAACGTCTAACAGCAGATAAGTGGGTAAACAAACTGTGATACATTTATACAATGGAATATTATTTGGCAATGAAAAGGAATGAAGGACTGATATATACTACAAGATGAATAAACCTTGAAAATACTAAGTGACAGAAGCCAAAAACAACACATGTTGTATGATTCCATTTGGCAGGGATTGGGGGCACCTATTTGAGGGGAAAGAACAGTGAATGATGACTAAAGGGTAAGAGATTTTTTTTATGGGGTGATAAAAATGTTCTCAAATTGTTTGTGGAGATGGTTGCACAACTGCACGAATATCTTAAAAACCGTTGAATTATACCCTTTCAATGGGTGAATTGTATGGTATGTGATTATATCAATACAATTGTTTTTAAAAAGAAATAAAAAGTGCACAGGAAAGGCACCTCTTTCATTACTGATAGAGGCTAGGTCAGATGCTATAGCTTTTGATCTGTGAACCAAACATGCTGGGTAACTCTCAGCCCCAGACGTTGGCATGGGCAAGGCTAGACAGGGAGGCCTGTGATATGGTAAGACTCACACTAGAGAGGAGCATAGAACTCATGCCCTCTGTGGCCAGCTTGCCCAAGAGAAACAAAAGGCAGGGACAGTTAGGCTCCCCACTCTGCAGGCCCAGTAGAGAAACTTCCAGTTTCTCACTCCACGGCTGCTCTTCAAGGGAGGCCCACTCTCTCCTGGAAAATGGTGGACGTGAAATGAGCCTGTCTCGTTAGTCTTCCCATGTACACCAATATGATAAGTCACTCAACTTCCCCATTGGGCAGAGCGAGATGAAGATATGGAGACACCAGAAGTGTCAACACGGACACTTTGTACAGCTCCCTTCAGTTGGAAGGGAGACATCAGGAGTAGGGAGGGACCATTTCTTCCAACACTGACCAGTTCCACCCTTTCCATTCACACTGCTCTTCAGCCCCTCATCATTTCTTGTCTGGACGGTTGACGTCATCTCCTAACTGTTCTCCCTACCTCCGCTTTTACTGTCTTGCTACTCATTCTTTGAGATTGTGCTCAGGGGACTTTCAGAACAGATGTAGCCTAAAGATTCTATTTGTCTTGTATAGCATTAAATTTTTTTTTGAGTTAATTGCCGTGGCAGACTCTGCTGGTAACTTACCCAGTACATGTTCTCTCTTTTTACTTTCCTAGCACCACCTCGCTTTTCTTCAGAGTGGCATCACGCCCAGCTAAAGAATTACATTTCTCAGGCTCTTTCACCAATAGGAGTGGGGAAGTGACATCTTTTAGCTTGTAAGGTGATAGGAAGTTGCTTTGTGGGGTTTTCTGGAAAGTTCTTTGAGTGGAGGCATACTTAACTTGCAGGAGCCTTTATCCTTTATCCTTTTGCCTTTCCCCTTCCCCCTACCTTGGACGTGGATGTGAAGCTGGGGGTGGGGCAGCAATTTAGCAGCCCCTGAGGCAACATGCTGAGGATGGATTCCACATGCTAAAGGGTGAAGTGGAAAGCTAACACGAACCTGGGCCCTGGCTCATTATGGAACCACCTGCTCAACCCTGTGGAACTTACCCCTGGATTTCTAGTTCCAAAGAAAAAACACCTTATGTGTTGCAAGCCGCTATATGTCAGTTTCATTTTGTTACTTTCAGCCAACCTAACTGGCCAGATTTGGTACCAGAAGTGGAGTGCTTCAAGTAATAGAACCTAAAATTTGGCATTGGCTTCATTAAAGAACTAAGGCTTTGACAATGGGGACACAGATTTCATAGACTGGGAAGAATATGACCCTTGTTTTATGATGTCAAAACATTCTCTGTGGAAAACTGTCTCCTTTTGTTTCTTGGGACATAAACCATGATGTTTTATGTTGTTGTTAGGGGAAAGAGTAGATATAATTTATGGTGACAGATTCTGGTTACTTCTTGCCACTTTCAGCATAGTCCCAAAGGATAGGGCTAAATTCAGACTAAAGCTAGCTACTTTGCAAGCAGAGATGGACAGTAATAACAGTTTAGGCTGAGAGCCACTCTGCCTACAGCCTCCAGTCTCCACTGACTGAGAACTTGCGCTGAAGCCCTACAGGTTCAAAAGCCGACTTCTGCCCCTTGTGCTGACACTGGCAAGGCTAGCTGCAGCAAATGGATAAAAATGGAACCTCAGGCCGTTTTAAAGACTCTCCCTTTAGGACTTTTTAGCCAGAAATGCGTCTGAACCTATGCAAGAATTAAATCAGCACATTTAAAATTTTTATCCTTTTTTTTTTTTTTTCCTGAGACAGGGTCTTGCTCTGTTGCCCAGGCTAGACTGCAGTGGAATCATCATAGCTCACAGCAACCTCAGACTCCTGGGCTCAAGCGATCCTCCTGCCGCTCAGCCTCCTGAATAGCTGGGACTGCAGGTGTGCACCACCACGCCTGGCTAAGTTTTGTATTTTTTGTAGAGATGGGGTCTTGCTATGTCACTCAGGCTGGTCTCGAACTCCTGGCCTC
>RJWJ010040145.1:0-14112 GCA_004363605.1 Indri indri | reverse complement strand
TAGGAAGCAGATTTGTTTTTCTTGATACATGGATGGCAGGTAAATAGCACCGTTTACCTAAGGAGATATCTTGCTTTTGAAAACATGTTTATTCATATACATTCAGGAATGTATTCATGTATACATATTCAATGTATACATATTCATTCAGGAATGTTTCTTTCTCATTTAGCTTCAGATTTAGACTGTGGGCATGAGCAGGTTGTAGTCCTGCATTTGATCAGCCCTCCTGGGGGCCGCATTGACCAGTCATTGGATCTAACCTCTGTATCCAGTCTCTGAGAGGCTGTCTGTACAATGGGCACACTTGATTTTTTTGTTTGTTTGTTTTGTTTTGTTTTGAGATAGAATCTTGCTTTGTCACCCTGTCTAGAGTAGAGTGGAGTCAGCCTAGTTAACAGCAACCTCAAACTCCTGGGCTCAAGCAATCCTCCTGCCTCACCCTCTCAAATAGCTGGGACTACAGGTACACACCACCACGCCTGGCTAATTTTTTCTATTTTTAGTAGAAACGAGATCTCGCTCTTGCTCAGGCTGGTCTCGAACTCCTGAACTCAAGCGATCCTCCCACCTCAGCCTCCCAGAGTGCTAGGATTACAGGAATGAGCCACCGTGCCCAAGCCCACACTTAATTTTTAAAGTGTTTAAAATCTCAGCCAATATATAATTTTATATTCTGCTTTCCTCCCCTTAACATTACATCATCATGTTTTTCCATAATGGTCTTGATGAGCACCTTTTTAATAAAACGGCATGAGCAGCCATCAGTGAATGTGCCGTATTTACTAACTGTTCCCTTTGATTAAACATTTAGATTGTTTGCTCTTTTTTATTAAACATAATTGCCACACAGCCCCATGGAGTTTTGGGACTAAATGAAAAATAAAAACTATCTTGTATCAAGCATGAGAGAAAAATCTCCTAGTGTCTTTCCAATTAATCATGAACTCCTCTCTGGGAGCAGAACTAACAATCACTATTTCACTGAGTACCTGCTAAGTGCCACAAGAGAACCCTCCGAAATTTTCATTATTGAACTTACTAATCAAAAGTAACATAGATCAAGATCCTCCTTTTTTTTTTTTCCTCATTTGTCAACTTTTGTTTAAAATGGTTTTTAGGGCCAAAAATGTTCTCAGGGAATGAGATATTGCTGTGTTCCTTACCGTGTTCATCTCGGCTGCAACATAATATTCAGAATGCCCTCGATTACTCATGGCATGTACACAGCTTTTTCTTTTTAAAGACAGTCACAAAAAGGTGAGAAAACTTATTAAAACTTAAAATTGGCAAAATTGCGATCCCGAACTCTTAAAAGCATCAAAGCAAATGAAACCGCTGTGAGTAGATAGCACTAGAAGGCAATCAGGAAAAGCCAAGCAAAATAGCGGGACCTAGATAAAAAGGGGTTAGGAGACATCACGGGATTCAAAAATGGCATCACAGAAGCCAAAGAAACTCCAGATTTTCCTTCTTAACAGATGAAACTGGGAGACACAGACTTAACAGCAAATAGGCAGACAGATGATAAAGCCTTTGCGAGGAAGCACAGGCAGCCTCCAAAGGGTCTGAAGTGCTCAGAGGAGAAAATGCAAACCCCCCAGCAGAGCAAGCAAGGCTAGCCTACCACTTCCCGCCTCACCCTGCGTTTACTCCGACCTAGACCAGCCCCAGCCTTCTGCCTCCGTACCTCTGCTCACCTGGTTTCTTCCCCCTACAAAGGCTCTGCCCCTTTCTCCCCAGCATCTGGCCAAAATCTTGCCTTAGCCCTTCCACTTGGCAAGCCCAGTCCTAAAGTCTTTCTCCTGGTGAAACATTCCCAAGTCCTCCCAGCTGGAAGCAGGCTCTCCCTCATTGCACCGTGCCGTGGTCCCTCTCCTGCCCCGCAGGCCACATGCTGCCCGGCTTTGCCTCTCGGTGCATCGTGACTTCTTGTTCCTCTCTAGATTGCTCACAGCACTAGACCCCATGCCTGCTCGTAGTCATCTCCCAGTTAATGTTCGCTAATTTTCTTAAATCAAAGCAAGGACCCAACAAAACAGTTATTATTAATTGAGGTGGCAGTTGTAGCATGGAGCCAAAGAACTTTCAGTGGTTAAGAGAAAGGAGACAGACGTAGGGAAGGTGATGGGGACAAGGCGTGCAAAAGTAGCCTCAGGACACAGTGACTTTGTGAGAAAATGGCTACTTTATTATCGAAGTCTTGGCTTCATCAGGAAAAGGAAATTGGGAGTTAGACAAACCACCTTCCTCTTAGCCTCCCTCCCCTTGCCCTCTCTCCCTGGGAACCATCCTCCTCCTCCTGAGCCAGATAACAGAAAAGTGCAGCGAGCATGTGTGGTAATAACTGAAATTCTCTGATAAGAAGTATGTGGTTGGAGATTTCTTTTTCTTTCCTTTTTTTTTTTTTCTTTTTGCTTTTCTTCTGCGTTTGTTTCCAAGATCACAGAGTAAATTCATAGGGGAGAATATTAAAGCCAAAATTATGTCCACTGTGTCTCAAGAAGGTGCTTTGAACAGCACGAAGTGGCCCAGGGAAACAGGCAGGAGGCTGCAATACAGTGAGAGCCCAGGTTTGCTGAGGGAGGCACCCTCCTGGTGGTCGTGGTCACAGCCACCCTCACCAGCCTGTGGAACGGGAGGCGTCAGAAGCAAACAACATCCTGCGTGTTGGGGAGGGAAAGGGCTCCAGACAACCCCCACAACCTGAGCCCTGCACTTTTTTAAAAGTAGAAGTGACCAGTGCTCACTCCTCCCCCCGTATCAATGACCCCATGGCCTCCCCTCTTCTCCATGGCTTTTTGAGAAGCATCTGAACCATATTCACATTGCTTCCTGTTGGTTCCTGGCCACACGTCTGTACAAACCTCTCCCCTGCTCGAATCTCCAGTCTAACCTCTCACTTCATCTCTGTAAGACAATGACCTTGCCTCCTCTCACATGCCTAAGATCAAGGTCATCTATCAGAACTCCCTGAGTTCTCTCCTCTACCTACCATTTCTACCTCTCCATGCTCAGAGGCAGGCGCCTCTGGGTACAGCCTGGCTCCCTCCCCTTCCTCATTCTCCCACTCCCTCCCACCCCCTGGTTCCTCCATCAGTGCCCAAAATCTGGGTTTTTCCATTTTTTTAATGTGTGTGCTTTTTGTTAGTTTGTTTAATTGTATCATTCATTTATACAGAGAATTTAGTTGGATTGATCTATTTACAGCCTTTTCCAATTTTTATTTCCACTGGCAAACATATTTTACATAATGTTCCACACGTACATGGATTTATCTCCATTACAGATCAGCCAGGACATGAGGCTTCCCCCATACTGCTTTTGAAAGACTATGATCTCATTGTTATTTTAACAGAAAGAATTATACTGTAATTTCACTCTGTCTGTATGTCATCCAGGTAACACTTTGCAGTAGCCTTTTCTCCATCTTATGAATAAGTCCATCACAATTGATTAAATACTGTCAAATTTTCAATATATTTCATTGTTTCTTTTCAAATATTATTTTCAGGAAAATAAATTTCATTTCCTCTTAAGCCTTCTACAACTTACTAGATACCCCAGATTTAGCTTTTGCTATCTTCTTTCACACCTTGTTATACTCACTGTTATAGCTTATTACAATAAGAGGAAACATTAAAATAGCAATGAGAAAAGGCACACAGGACATGGTCCAGCAATTCCACTCCCAGATATATACCCAAAAGAATTGAGAACAGGGGTTCAAACAGATTCTCAAGCACCAATGTTCACAGCAGCATTAGTCACAATAGCCAAAAGGTAGAAATAACCCATGTCCATCAGTAGATGACTGGATTAAACAAAAATGGATGGAGAGAAAAGGCACAAGCTTCCATTTGTCCTTTCCCCATGGAATCATATAGATAGTGTTTAATTCTCCCAGCAAAGTCATGTGAACTGAGCAATACTCACAAAGCATCACCAACTGGGGGAAGTTCATGCCCAGATTTTTCATCTGGGGTTGGCCCTGTGGGCATGGCCAACCACTCATGTGGCTGACCCTAACTATTCAGTGTATTAGTCAATGTTCTCCAGAGAAATAGGACAACAGCATGTATATGTAGAGAGATTTATTTTAAGGAATTGGCACACACAACTGTGGAGGCTTGGCATGTCCTAAATCTGATGGAAGAGGCCAACAGGCTAAAGATTCAGGGAGGAGTTGCATTTCAAGTCCAGAGACAATCTGCTGGCTGACGTCCTTCTTGCTCTGGGGAGTTCAGTAGTCTCTTAAGGCCTTCAACTGATTGGATGGTGCCCACGTATGTTAATAATCTGCTTTACTCAAAGTCCACCAATTTAAATGTTAATCTCATCTAAAAAAAATCTCGACAGAAACATCCAGAATAATGCTTGACCAAGTATCTGGGCACCGTGGGCCAGCCAAGCTGACACATAAAATTAACATCACACTGGGTCTCCATTCCTCCAGAAATAAAACTGATACCATGTGGCCTAAGGTCCCCATCATTAATCACATTATTAGCATAAACTACCTACAGTACCCTAAGATCTCAGGTAAACAAAGACATTCTTATCATTTGGAATGTTCCAAGGACTTAGAGGTTATTTTTCCAGTAGCCAGGAAAGGGCCAAACTTTCTTAGAAATGTGCAAGGTTTGGACAACCCAAACCTGCTGAGCTAATCCTTTACCACACAGAGGTAAGCGTGGAAGCATAGGCAACTTAAGCTTTTGTCTAGATCTGCTGCAAAAATCCAGGAAAGAGATAGAAGTATTTCGGATGAGGGTGGTGACGGTGAAAGTGGCGAGAGATGGACAGGTCATGGAAGTATTTTTCTGGTAGAGTTAACAGGGTTGGCTGTTGAACTGGCTATGAGATGTGAGAGAAAGAGGAGAGTCAGGGACAAAGCCAAGGTTTTTTGCCTGAGCAGTTGGAGACATGGGGAAGGCTGAGAGAAACAGGTTTGGGGCAGCAGGGAAGGAATGGTGAGTTTGGTGTAAACATGTTAAATTAGCCTAATCCCAGATCCCAGTGGAGATGAAGAGTCAGCAGTTGGATTGACAAGTGAGAAGAGGTTGGAACTAGCAATAAATATGTTGGGAGTCATCTGTCCATGGGTTGAGTGAAGAGAATGAAGAAAAAAATACGTCCGAGGACTGAGCCTTGAGTCATGCCAATACTGAGGAAGAATGACTAAAGGAGATGCAGAAGGAGCAGGAAAACCAAGACCGAACACTTCTCTGCAAGCCAACGGAAGTGCTTTTCGAGAAGCAACGGGAAACTGCGCCAACTGTCTATGGATAGATCAAAGAGAATACCTTTCAACTGATCACGGAATTTGGCAATTTGGAGATCATGGGTGACCTTGGCAAGAGCAATTTTAAGGAATAGCAGAGATAAAAATCTATTTTGCTTTGGTTAAAGAAAAAATAGGAACAGAAGCAGGGACAGTGGCTAGTGGTAGCTGTTGTCCTTGTCACGTCCTCCTCCCTGCCATGCCATGTGGCAGCCCTTCACTGCCCTGCACCTCTGCCGGCCCTTCTGTAAGTCCCAGCGTTTAACTAACGCTGGCTCACACCTGCTGGCCTCTGCAGTGGGTAGTTCTAGGGAAGCCACACTTCCCTAATCCCCGCATGACACCATGTAAATGACACTGTACGTGTGTAACAGGCTTCACTGAAGCATGGGAATTAACCAAGGAATAATGAAACCTGATGTCAAATACAACTATTCCCAGAATTCAAGGGAAAAGGGACTACAAATTAAACTCTTCACAGGGGTCCCCTCATGGGAATACCCAAATTTCTAATCTTTCTCCCCTGTGTAGAGATCCTCTCCCAGTGAGCCATCACAGGCTTGGTCTTGCCTTGCCCTGAGATTCCTCCCCCACCACCAGTATAGGCAATTCTTGGGACACAATGATTCCTCTGCAGTACAAAGGATAGCATCTTTGTTATTCAGTTGGGAATATTACCACTGAGGGCAATGTGTAGTCATGTGACTTCCAGTGTAAAGCTTCCCATCTGAGCCATTCAGGCCAAAAAGCAATGGTTCTGAAAGGTTAGAGTGGCAAAGAGTTACTCTGGGCTTTAGCGTGCATGTGCATTCCTGAGCCCCACCTCCAGAAATTCTCATTGAGTGGATTTTAGGTGAGGCCTGAAGCCTGCACTTTTTAATGATATACCTAAAGTGTTTCTTATGCTGGGGTCCTCTGACTTCCCCAGGTAGGGGTCTATGGTCTTCAGAAATTCATTGTGTCCTCAGTAGTGCTGAGACCCTTCATGCTTGGTGACACCTCATTTAAGCTGGTTGTGCCTGCAGGAACCCATGCAAGAGACAGGAGTATGTTGCAAAAGCTCCTCTTCCCTTCCTGCCCAGAGACCATGCATGTATCAACATAGAATGGAAACATAACTTGAATAGAGCTACTGATTAAACTTGGGTCTGGTTTCTTGGCTGAGGTCAAAATAAATTCATTTCCCTGTCCCTAGGGCTCACTCAATTTTATAGGTCAGTCACTTGGCAAGCCCTATGGATGGAAAATTAAGTGAAATAAAGTAACCGCCCTTTTGGACCCAAAACACTGTTAGATGATATGCAAGACTCAAACTTGCACATTCGCCCCATGTGACACTTGGCCTCTGAATGCTATCGGCTTGTGGTCAAATGACATCATTCTGGCCACTCCCTGAGGAGCATTTTCATACTAGAGACCCCCCCTTATACCTCTTCCCATTACCTCACCTTCCTCTTCCCACGAAGCCTTTCCTCTCCATCCTCCTCCGTGGCTCTCCATGACATCAGTGATCCTTGGCAGCCGGAGCCACAGCGGCTTCCCTGAGAGGTGGGAGAGGCCGTCCAGGTCAGACGTGTGGGCACACTCCACTCCCACCAGGGCAGCTTTTGGCTCCTAGAATCCTCAGGCTGAAGATTTCTAACGTTTTAATATTTTGGCAGCAGAGTGCTTTTTCTCTCTCAAGTGTTATGCAAAACCCCCGTACATTTGTAAAAAAATTCAGATGAAAGTAATTTTTATGCTTGAACAGAGTTTAGAGCTCAGAGCCCAGCCACTCCTCAGCAGTGCCCCAAATAAAGTGGCTTAGAAAGTCCCTCTTCGGTGTGACCACTGTGGCTCAGAGCCCTGGATCTTCCCAGCCTTGACTCTTATTCCTTACACAGAAGCCACCTGGATCCTCGTCATCTACCCAAATGAGAAGCTCTGCATGTCTGTGACGTCTGGTACCTTCCATCTGACTGCAAACTCATAAGAATGGACAACACGGCCCCTGACAAAGAGTCACTGCTCCCCAACAGCTGCTGGGGCTCACCCCCAGACCCAGCACCCCATTCCTGCTGGGACCAGAACACCTGCCTCCTGCGCGGTCCCCAGGAACTTGCCCTCTGCCTTGTCAGGAATCTGGCTCACACCCAACCCTCTTTGAGAGCCAGCATAATCTCCTCTTCCCCAGCCCCCTTCATGGACCTATATTTTTCTTTCTCTTATCTTTGTCCTTCAAAGCTTTGCCCAAGCAGCCATTTCATAAGTTAGTAAAAAGAACTTATGTTAAGGTTTGTCTGTAAGACGTGGTAAAATAGGCCACTGGGGGAAAAAAGCAGCATGAGAAAAAAAGGCCAGGAATTTCCACTAAACACACAGAGTTGTTATAAACGCCAAGAATTCCTTTCTGCAACACACACCACATAGAAAAAGTGTACTAAAAGGGGTCAGGATTTTTTTTCTTAGAGTTTGTCTCTTACATGCACCTGAACCAACGGGAACTATGTACAGTCTCAGAAGTTTTAAGGTGTCAAGACCCCAACCTTTTCTTTAAACAGCAAATAGATGGATGTAATGTTACAAAGTAATAATAAGTTAACACTGCATTTCATTTTTTAAGTATTTGGTGCATGCTTAAAATGCTAAAGGGTACATTTAAAGTAGAAAAATGTTCTGCATGTCTGAGATTTCTTCCTGTCTTCTATTTCCAATTACTTATTTCATGATACTAAGCAAGCCTGAATGAGAAAGAACATCTATTCATTCAAACCAATGAAATGTGGAAGAAAAAATCTGATTGTGTTCTGCACAGGCATGTACTATGTAATGCATTTTTTTTAATGATCATAGAAATGCCCACAAAATTTAGTGATAGATCACTAATGTAAATTGAGAACTTGAATTTGCTCATGGAAGATAGCTTCAGCCAATGTAAAATACCCAGGATGCTAAACCTACCAGGCTTAAATATTAATTAAATTAGGATGTGACTACCCATTAAAATGACGCCCTCGGAGATATTGACCCACACTTTTTTAGCCCTTCCCAGGTACTTTAGATGCAGTGATCATTCCCATGTCTAAACACTTACTGCAAAACATGAAATGCATAATAGTGTGTTCTATAGACAGCACAGGAGGGTCAGAGATTCTCCCGGGCCCCAGAGATAAAATGGAGTCGGAAATGCAAATGCTGCCTGGTGTTGCAGACAACTTGTTCCTTCCTGTGGGCTTCATTTTCTTTTACCGTGTACCACCTTCTTCCACACATCAGCAGACACGACCACCGCATCCCCAGCTCTAGGGAGCACATGGGACCTGACATCTCAGTTCCCAGTTCTAAAATCCCAGGGTAGGATCAGCTGGGTCAGGTATCCATTGCCAAAGTGGACCAGGAAAAAGGGCCTATGTAAAAAGACCACTCCATGTGCTCCCCCTGAACACAAGATTGGAAGGAACATTTTTCAGCAGAAGGTGCTGCTGTTTGGGGCAGACAAAACCACAGATTTCAAAACAATCCCTAAATATTTAGGTCCATTTGGTGAGGCAATATACAGAAATACATAAAGAGCAATTAAGTACGGGAGTTGTGCCTAGAGAATACACAATCTCTCATTCAAAGGATATCATAGGAACCTTGAGAACACTATGCTAAGTAAAAGAAGCCAGTCACAAAAAAGCACATCTTATGAGAGTTCATATATATAAAATGTCGAGAATAGACAAACCTATAGACACAGAAATAAGATTCATGGTTGCCTAGGGCTGGGGTTGATAGAAGAGGAGACAGTGTTAGGAGGAAATGAGGAGTCATTGCTAGACAGTAGGAGGGATTCTTTGGGAGATGACAAAAGTGTCCTAAAATTGGTTTTGGTGATGGTCGCCCAACTCTGTGAATATACTATAAGCCATTGAGTTATATACTTTAATTGAACAAATTATATATGAGTTATATCTCACTAAAGCTGTTTTTAAAAAAAGCAAAAAGATATCACAGAAAGGAAATGCTCAACTTTAAAATAATAGAATCTTTGTTTTAAAGTAGTGAAACTGCAAAGTTGTAGGGCATTAGTAATTGTAATAAAGAAAATAATTAGAAAACTAAAATATATCTATAAACTAAATTGTCAAAGATCTCTGCAGCAGGAAAAGTAACCAAAATATGAATTTAAAAGTAAGTAAATGTCAGGGTGGTAACTTTGAGGATGGAAGCTGAACTTTGAAATGAATTTTAAACCTGCTCTTTCATTTTCACGTTGTTTCTCAATCGACATTAACAAACAGAATAAGCGTTTTATCCTTCACTTTCCTACCCTCGTGCTTTTACTTTTCTGGTACACGGTCTGTGATTAAACTGCAAAATGAATGCACTGCTTGACAGTAGAATTTGGAGGGAAAAAGAGAAAGGAACTAAAGTAAAAAATGATATGCTATACAAAAACTTAAAATATAAAACGTTTTTTAGTAACTCCACAAAAATATCTAACACCTAATTCCACTTGTGAGCAAGACCGCAGAGGCCTCTCTGAGGAGCAGGAGCAGGACGCAGAGGTGGCTTGTTGCCCGTGCGAGCTGCGAGCAAGGCTGCTCCACAGGCCGACGCTCCCTGAGGTTTGTCCTTCCGGGTTTGTAGAGCAGGGTGTCAGCCATTTTCTTTCCCATGATCCTGCCCTCAGCCCAGTGACAAGATATTGTTTTTTCCAATTCTGTAGATGAATTAATGGCGGTTCAGAGCAACACAGTAACATGATCAAGTTCCCGTCTTTGGAGAGAATGGGGTCTAGAACCCAGTGCTCCACACACCAGATCCAGCAGTTTCTCTGTGGCGATGTGCCCCCTCTGAATGCACACAGGTGGGGTTGATATTCCAAAACACCTAACACAAGGCACAACACAGGCACTGAATCTTGAGAATGGACACTGGCTGCAGAGCAGAAGCAGGGTCCAGGAAGACCCCTGCTGTGCCAGACAATCACTCTGCAGTTGCTGGATTGTACGAAGATGTGACAATCTCAGGGGAGAATCTCTCAGGTAAGAGAGCTGGGACAATGGCCATTTACCTAATGCGTGTCATGATTTTAACAGCCAAGATAGCCAGAGATCTGGTAGGTTCCCGCTGAATACTAGCCCAGTTCTCATGGAGTATACATTGAAAACACCTGATATTAACTATTAAGTAAACACCTGATAGTAAATATTACATGTGACTATATACAGTTGGATAATAAGAATCTAGCTTTTCATGGGCCTGAATCATATAAGGAAGTTGGAAATGTTTGTGTTCACCATGAACGCTAATCAGCAGCATTTATTACACAGAGAAGGTAAGAGTCTTAAAAGGGGGCCATCCTCATCTAGCTGACACCATCAAATCAGCCAACACTAGGTTATTGGAGATTCTAATCTTCCTTGTGAAACAAAAGATTAATCAGCCTTGAGAATCATATGCCTTAGTTCTTTGCATACAGCACAGTGGAGAAGAGCTCGGCCTCTGGAGTTAGACTAGTCTGGGTTTCAAGCATGGCTCAATCTCTTACTAGCTGTGCCTCCATCCCCTCATCTGTAAAATGGAGATCACACCATCTGCCTCATAGGATTTTGAAAATTAAATAAGCAAGTGTACATCAAATGCCTGGGACCCAGTAAGTGCTCACTAATGTTAGCCATTATTGTTAACCGTAACGAACGATCCACCAGGATTAGGGATTCCTGGAGAGAAAGGGCCAGAGAGTGAATTTTAATATAACTTTATGGCCTGGAGACAAAGTTCTAATTGCTACTTGGCCCATGATAAAACTATTTTTTCATCTTTAATACTAATCTCCTTTTCTTCTATATGTCATGGGGCCAAGGAGGCATTGGTGAATATCTAGTAAACTAGATGATTAGACATTTTCTCTAACTCGTAAAATGAGGTGACTTCCAAATGTTTGCCCCCAGGTTTGTTGATGTAATGAACACACTCTACTTGTAACTAAATAGAAAAAAATAATGTGAAGACAAGCTTAGAGGCAAGGAGCATTTCTAACATTAGAAGCTAGGGAAAAATTTTTGCTCGATGGATGGGATAGGATGGTATTATCTCTTATGAATACAGGATGCTTCTTTATGAGGCAAAATTGTTCCAAATAAAAAAAAATAGAAAGCCTTTTTATGACTGTTGGAGATGATATCCCCAAATGGGTAATGTTTTAAAACTTATAATGGATTACATGCCTGAAACGAAACTCTAAAATAAGATGCACATTCTAATGCTAAACAAAAGCATACTTGGTGTTTACTGTAAAAGGGGAAGATTCTGGTGTGAGTTGGGCCTTGGCCAAGGGCACAGCCTGACAGGCTGCAGCTCATGCGGGCAGATGAAAACCACACACCCAATCTCTGTTCTCCTAATACTTTTTGTCCTCCTCTCTTTCCCCCAAAGGAATCCAATGGATCCAAGGAGGGAATTAAGCAACAAAAGGCTTAATTGATCCTGAAAGACAATTGCATCCCTGACCTGTTTGCAGGGACTTACTTTGGTTGCTAAAGTCTTATTGCTGCACTAAAGTGTTTTATTCTGCCCTGGTGACCAGGAAGAACATCTTTCCAACCTCAGGGTAATAAAAGTTTCTCCTCCCTGATTTTGATGAATATAGAAGCTGCCCCTGAAGGAATTAAAGTTGAACCCAACGAGCATTAAGGCAGCGTGTGTCAAAGCGCTTTCAAGGAACCCTGGAGACATGCTGAGGGCTTTTGTCTATATGTAGCACATGCATCGTTTAAGGTAAGTCCAGCTGCTAGAACAAACAAACCCCAAAATGAGTGTTGGCACCAACACAATAAAAGTGTATTTCTCCCTCAGAGTCCAAGCGGGAGTTGCCGATTGGACACAGCCTCTTTCATCTTGTCCTTTAGACTATGTTCAACATGTAGCTTTCAAGTTTTCCTAGCTTGTCTGCATCAAGCCAAAGAAAAGGGAAATAACACAGAGTTGCCATCAGAAATTTTCATGAGCCAAGTCATGTCTGCTCTCATTCCCTTGCCAAGAACTCGGTCATACAGCCAGACATTACCGCATGAGAGGCAAAGAATATGGTGAAGCTGTGGGCTCCAGGAAGAAGAGGAAGCAGTTTGGTGAATAACTAGGCAGTTTCTGTATATAGATTATATCACCGTCACTGTCCCTTCTCAGTCCCCTTCCTTGTATGCATGGCCTTTCCCGTAAAAGCTGGCAGTGTGGTAGCATGCTCTTACTACATGGTAGCATATTTCCCTTCCTTGTGCCTTTAGGTACAGCCATAGGACTTGTTTTGGTCAATAGAATGAGCAGATGTGACAGCTGGCCAGTTCTGAGCCCTGACCTCAAAAGACCCCATATTGTGCTCTCTGTGCCTGTCTCATCACCGTGAGGAAAGCATACCTAGGCTACCCTGCTAGTCCCAGGAGACACATCAGAGACATGGAGCATAGCCAAGTCTCTCTGGTCTAGCCCAGCCCAGATCAAAGCACCCTTAGCCAACCTCGGATCCATGAGAATAATTATTGTTTCCAGCCACTGAGTTTTGGAATGGTTTGTTAAGCAGAAGATTTTGTCAATAGCTAACTATTACATTCTCCTAATCACCACTCAACAAATTGACTTTTTAAACTCTAAAACAGAAATCTACAACAGTCTCACTATAGCTATCACAATTAAGAGTCACTCCTTCCCTTCAAGTCTCATTCAAAAAGCATATGTAATAGCCCCAAATTTAGCTAAAATTATATTAACTCGATTTAGATTACCTAACAAACCTTTGGTGAATACTAAATTGGAACACAGACATCTGCTTGTAAATGCATCAGTGCCCATGTTGACAGTATACAGTTTGGTTGGAGGAATTAATGCATCGTTGCTGCTATGATACTAAATAATATGATTATCCTTAGCATCAATTGTTAATACACAATCATAATATATGAGATAAAGAAAAATTTTATAATGATATAATAAAGATAAGAGCATTATTTGTCCTGAAAGCTCAAAAAATGTAGTTTAACTTGAGTTTCCATGCATCAAGTTGAGGGGTTCATTCACTCAAAAGATAGTACTTCAATGCAATTACTGTGCCTCTTACTTCAAAGTTTCTAGAGAGATCAAGGAGACACACTCTGAACGGTTAATGGCCAGGCAATGGTGTAAGTCGCAAATGTCCACCCTGATTACAATTAGGTATAAGGCAGGCAGGGAGGAGAAGAAAGAATGAATAAAGGGAGAGAGGAAGGGAGAGAGAAAGGAAGAAAGAGTGGAAATGACACAATGCAAGCATGGCTATAGGACCAAAGGAATGGGCAGATCCCAGAGAAAGGCATATGAGAAAAACAGGCACCTCAAAACATACCTACTCCAGGCACCACCTAGTGTGTGTTACAGGACTCTAGGCAGAGGCCATGGTATTAATATATGCAAGATCCTGGAGCAGAGTATGCCTCTGTTGTTAACCTTCAATCCTCTTTCATCCTTTTATTAGTTCTTCATGTGATGATTTACTATTCCCCAATACCCAAAAGTGAATGAAATGCCCCTCTTGTGTCTCTCTGAGCTCCCTGGATTTACCTCCTCCAATTACTTAGCACACCATGTAGAAATTGCCTGTCTACAAATCTGTATCCCCCACTAGCATATAAGTTCCATGTGGAGCAAGGACTTTATCTTTGTTGTTTATCCCTTGCATTCCTGGCACTGGTGCAATACTTGACATGCAGTCGGCATTCGGTGAGCACTGTCAAAGTCATGAGCATAATTTACCTATATGCCCTTGTGCTTGAGGAATCGTGACTGTCTACACAATAGATTCAAGCATTTGCAAACGTATCATTCACTCT
>RJWJ010040144.1:0-14118 GCA_004363605.1 Indri indri | reverse complement strand
TGTTGCCCTGAGTAGAGTGCCGTGGCGTCAGTCTAGCTCACAGCAACCTCAAACTCCTGGGCTCAAGTGATCCTCCTGCCTCAGCCTCCCGAGTAGCTGGGACTACAGGCATGGGCCACCATGCCGGCTAATTTTTTCTATATATATATTTTTAGTTTTCCAGACCATTTCTTTCTATTTTTTAGCAGAGACAGGGTCTGGCTCTTGGTCAGGCTGGTCTCGAACTCCTGACCTTGAGCAATCCACACGCCTCGGCCTCCCAGAGTGCTAGGATTACAGGCGTGAGCCATGGCGCCCCGCCAACACTAGAGTTTTTAATTACATGGGCCAACAAATCCTTGTATTGCTTCAGTTAGTTTAGGTTGAAAGTAGCCAAATTGATACCTTGAGATTCTACATAGAAAATGAAATTTAGATCACATGTATCACAACTAAAACATCTAATCAAATTTCTAGCTTATTAAGTGTGGTCAAAAAAATAGCTTTAACAAGTAGGTCTCTTAAAAAAATATACTGAAGGAAAATTATGCTTGTAATATGGTTTTCTACACTATATGCAACAAACATAGTCATATAACAAAGCTCATGTTAACATGTGACTATATTTTATTCATCTATACATCCCTAGAATACTTTAGTGTCCCACTCATAGGAAGTATTCCTAAGAATCTCAATTTGTCATTCATTGGTTTATTCATGAATAGGAAGCGAGTAGGTCACAATGAAACTCCCTATAATGTTTTTTATTCAAAACCATGCAGGTAGTGTTTACCATTATATCACAGAGTTTAAAATAGTGTCTGATACATAACAGGTGCTCAAATATTCACTGAATGGATGCTTAATAAACTATACCGTAGATATTACAGCATAGGTTAAAAAAAGGACATGGGTACTTTAAATACCTTGGTAGAAGAGGAGGTACCTTTACTTGTCCAAGTTATCTGGTATCAAGGAATGGTGATTTTCCAAATGTGTGTTCTTCATGTTTAAACATCGGATGTTTAGATACCATGCACGTAATGGGATAAAGAACCAATGTACTCTGCTTTAAGCAAAAATCTCAATGTATTAAACAGGTAGTTTGATTATTCTACATTAGAAAATACTCTTATGTAGGGCATTAATTTTCATTCCAGATATTTAGTAACTGTAATACAAGGATGAATGACATACTTTTACACCATAAGCTTTTCTTAAGCACGATAAATGATCCAATGTACCGATTATGTTTATGTATCCATTGGCAGAAACAGACATATTGATTAAAATTAAATCTTCTAAAATTAAAATAATACCAAATAGCATGATTAAATATTGAGTTTAGATCATTAATAAGTAGTTATTCATGTGATTATAGAGGCTTAGAAAAAAAAAAGAAAAATATAAGCAGCTGTATTGTTTTATTTTTGTCTATTAAAACTCCTCTCCAAATCTCCTGAATATTTATGTTCTACCATCTAAATTTTTACATGCCAATCTACTATTTTCTTATAGACTAACATGCATGATCATTTGATAAGAGTTTGATTCCTTTGGGTGGTTAGTGTTCTGGACTGCTCATTCGTTTTGTTTAAAAACAGTGGGCCTTTGGTCCAACTACATAATGCACCTCTGTGAGGGAGCTGATAAGTATGGCCTACTCATTGGACCCTTAAACACAGTCCCCTGGGAATTGCTGTTTTGGTCCAATGGCCATTAATTCCAGGTAATGTCTTCATACTTGTTTCCATCTGTGAGACATTATCATCATCCACAGGGGCATTGCCTAGTTGAATTGTTGTACTACAGAATTTTAAAATATTGATCATTTGTAGAATTATGTGGAAATGAATAAAATATAAATAAAATTGTCAGTATCAACAAATATAGCATTGTCCTGAGAAAATCTGAGTCAAACTGACTCTTTCACTCTCAAGAAACCTTTAATATGATGAATTCTTAAACATCAAAACAAAATGCATAAATGTCAAAACCCAGGAGAAAAGGACAGTAAATAGTGCCTTGAAGTAGTCTGTCTCGGGGGACGCTGCAGGCTCTACCTCTGCTATTGACTGTGATAAACACAGAAGTTGAAATCGATAGGAAGATAAGATAAATACAACACTTCCATGTGAAGAGGTACAGAGAAGATTACAGTTTATATATAGCATTAATATGCAAAACAATAGAAGCTGTTATTAAACTCTAAAAGCATGCCTAAAACCAGAAAAAGCAAAATTGTTGTAAATGTCCTACAGTGAGCAAATACGCAAAGTAAGAATGAGATTATGTTCCCTGATGTCCTTCCTATGATTGCAAAAATGTGCTTTTCAAGCAATTTCCAATACATTTGTATGTCAGATTACATGGTATATTTTAAAGAGAAATAATATGGTAACCTCTCTTATATGACCTGTGCATAAGGAGTTAGTAATGAAAAATCAAAATGTTATTAAAATGCACTGTATATACATATGTAGATTTAGAAATTTGGACAGTACTATAGGTCAAATTTGCAGAGACTCTTCCTTAACATATAGATATACACTGTACTAATTTTGCTTTCTTATGCCTTTGATTTAGTGCAAATCATATACTGTATGTATAAACTTAGGCAATGGGACAGTAACCAGCAGACATTAGAAATTTGAAATAACTGAAAGTACATACTAAATTTAAGCTTAGTTTTCATGTAGTTATAATCTATTATAAATTACAATTTATTATTTACAAAATTTGAAAGAATATATTATTTTGTTCAGCTGTTAAAATACAGGTATGGTAGAAGAACATATGTGAATATTCTTACAGCAAAATATGGAGATTTGCCACAACAGCAGCTTAGTCTTGCATTCACTGATAAATTAGGTTGCCATAGCAAGCCCATAGTCACTGAGTTTCTAAGCAACCTGAGACTCCACAGGCTGCAGATACTTAGGAGTCCACTGATCTTTCATCATCCTTAAGAAAGAAATAGGAAAACTTGTGGTACCGAACTCAGTAGAGGATCCCCTGATTATCCAGTAGAGCAGTGACCTCCACAAAACACCTCTTGTACTGATATTCACTTCATTTATTAAATAATATTTGCACTTGGACATTAATGATTATTTAGAGCTAAGTGGGTGAAATTAGGTATGGAAAATGATCAGTATCTGGTATGTATTGGGCAGACACATCTTTGTTGGACAAATGAATAAGATGCAATACATAACCCCACTCCAGATACAAAGTCATTTACGTAATGCTAGCATTCATAAATTCCTTGCCTTTTAATATAAAAATATATCTTTTAGTAATATCACAGTGTGTCACTTCAATTTCTTTATTTCTAATTATTGTACACTTAGGTAACATAGGTAATTGTAAATCAGCAATTCCTTGAGATTTTGTGTTGAAATATGTAATCATGGCTTGTCCAGAATACTTGAGTTACAATATTAGCTACCCCAATGACAAATAGAATTGCATGAATCTGAAGTGCAAAGAAGCTTATGCTTTTTTGAATGAGCATGTATTAGCATTTCCTGTTCCTGTCTATAAATATCTTCAGTCCCCTACCTTCACACAATGCCCACTGAGGCAAACCATTGCCTCCTGCACTCTTTTAATTCACCAGACTCAGCTTCCAATTATTTAAGATAATCACAATCAATGAAGTAAGGCATAAAAATATTGTTTATCCCTACAGAACATTTTATCAGAATGCAAATCAAAAAATGTCATTTGTAGAAATGATCATATATGACCACGAATACAATTGTGTCTGTAATCTGCAAGATTTTACTTACTTCCAGTACCTATTCTATACTTCCCATTATCATTCTATATAGCTAAAATTCCTACTAGAAAAAACATCTTAGGAATTATTTGTAAATTTAAAACTGGCTTTAATATAATGCTTAATTTTTTAGCACTACTTTGTACATCCTATTGGATAGTGCAAAGATTTAGTAGCCCAAGTCAATAAAACACAACAACTGAGTTCTCTAACCTGAGAGTAAAAGTTGCAAAGTCACCTCTCCAACAAGTCACAGTTGTCACCTGTGTCTAGAGTCATGCTAGGAATGCCAGCAGTGGAGACAGCCTGTGACCCCTACTTATTATTGGTGACCATCAGAAGCAGAGAAGGATAAATTCTTTCTCCAAGACTGAGAAGATAACCACTCTGTATTATAATCTTAATATAAGAGACACAAGTTTTCCTTAATGATATTCATTATAATTGCATCTTTGGGTAACAAGTGACCATCTGCAATTTAACAGTCTTCCTGAGACACATAAATTCTTAATAAAGAATACACATGAATTTTCCCTTTTAGTATGTTGCTCTATTAAGATACGCTTCCATTGTTTTAAGCATATAAGCATATGTATGTTGGAGGGTTTTGATAATTTCAAATATGTTTTGAATGTCCTCTTATCACTTAATAATGTAATCATTGCTGACAAACCATAGTAAAACTACTACAACTCACCAACTCCTCTCCTTTTAAATATAACTTGTTATCTCAAAGTTTGGGACAGAGTGCTTGAACGCCTGCAATACCTTACATATTCCGCTCCCTGAGAGAGAGATAAGTATTATCTGAAGCTAGACAAGAACAAAGCAAAACTCAGACCAAAGTAAGAGATTTTAGTATTACAAGCATCAGTCTGGAATCTCACATCTTTAGGCTAGGTAACTTTACAGTGATTACACAGGCATAATTACCAGTTAGAAGTCCGATGAAAGAGTGTAAGGCCACCAATGTTAACGTACTTTCAAAATGCTGGTTAGAAGACCACAGCCTTAACACTGATGACTCTGGTTGTGTTTGCTCCAAGTACTGGGTCAAATCACTGCTGTATTATCAGTCAGCCCCACCTCCAAGTGTCCAAGAATGGCTGTGGAATTTTGACTGACACTCCAGTGAGGCAGTGGGATTCCTAAACCAAAGTAAACTCTGCAGCCAGTGTTTGTTAACCTCTCCAGCTTAAAAACGAGCTGCTCTTCACTCTGGTTCTTTCCTTTAAAAAAAAGAAACAATTACTCTGTGACGTTTAAAAGAACACAGAAGCAGTTCCCTCTCCAGGGATATCCCTACTTACTTTCTCATAGCAATTCCCTTGATACTTTTTATCCTCTGTCTTCCTTACAGGACTTTACAGTCCTCCTAAGAACCACGTAACAGCATGTACACTGGTCTTTGGGATAAGAAACAAAGCATGGATGAATATTCTGCTTTGTGAAAAGCTTGAGATGAGGACATTAGGCAGGGCCCTGAAACACTAACCACTTCAGGCTTATTCCTTTGCCATATGAGACAGCAGTATTTGGTGGGTATATTAAATATGCAACGTACAACCATCAAATAAATTAAAACAAAAATAAAGACCCCCTATAAAAAGACCACATGCTAGAGAGACTGCAAATGCATGTTTTCCCAGATCATTTAAGGCAGTAATTCTCTCAGGATTAATGTTAATGACAGACACCCTCATACTCTCACATACTAAAAGGATATTTATCACGAGCCCACTGTATACATAGAACTCTGCCACAAAGAGAGAAAGAGCATGATCCCTGTGAGGTTTTATATAGTTTACTTCAAATACTTCAATAAAATTGTAGTGTGTATATGAGTGTTTGGTACTTTTAATCTATTTTCTTAAAGTGGGCAGTTACCCTAATTGGAAAAATTTATTCTAGAGCTGGTTACCTAGCAGTTAATAAAAGTCCACAATTTATTAATGGTTATTTTTATCTCCTCAGAACAGGAGATTGGTATAATAAATATTTACAATGAAGTTTTCACTAGAGAAATTAATGGTATCAAAGACTTATGCATTGGCTAGAAATATTAGCGTCTAATTTCCTACTTTACATAACAGGGTAAAAAAGTCTACCAAGGACAGTTGCCTAAAGCTCAGTTCAGAAACGGCCCATTGTCTAGCTGTTGATTTTAGAGCATTCTTGTTTGCCTATGACTGGACAGTTAGCTCAATTCTGTAGTTAGCATATTAAATGTGCACCTCGAATGAACTGTTATTTATTGAAGCTACCGGTATTTACCAAGACAACCCAAAAATAGTGTCTGTCCAAATTGGCCCAGGTAGTTTAGAAACAATTTCAAGGACCTGACATTCTAGAAAGGCAGCTTGTACACAGAAGACAGTCCCACAGAAAGATTCTTGGATAGAAGACCACCAAGTTTCCTGGACTCATAAGAAATCCACAGTTGTTCAGATAAAAATAGCTGTGACTCATAGTTCAAGGAACTTTCACCTACATCTATGTATGATCCATTTTTTTCTCTTTTATGACCTTCATATTGTAGAAGTTAAGGGAATCTTAGGAATCATCTAGTCCTGATCATTTAACAGATGAGGGTTCAGAGACCCAAAGATTTAGAAACACTTGTTCTAAATCCTAATGGTTATTTTAAAAAAATCCTTAACTAGAATATTGCTTTTTCTCCTTATGTTTCTATTTTCCCCACTTGTTATCTCTTTTCTACAGCTCTTCCCTCGATTTCTGCCCTGATATTTGATAAAATATTCCTTTCCTTTTTTGGGTATGTCATTATTCTTTTTAGTTCCCTTTCAGCAATCCTAGTCAACTTCACATTAAGCTCCTGGATTTCTGTATTATTAGAACAATTTATAACAGTCTTTGAGTCCTATACACTGTTATTAGTACCTTGTTACTAGTAGGAAGTTAATTTTTTAAAACTATTCTGATTCTTTTATTAATTTTTAGTTCTTAAATTTTATTTTAAATAATTTTTAAATTTTAAAATTAATTATTAAATATAGTAATTTTTTTCTATTTTAATTAATGTATTCTCTTTCTCCCCCCTCATGTAAGATGACTTGAAAAATCCTAGGGAAGGATAAGAAGGGGAAAGTATTCCTTCACATATTACTCTGGGTCAGGTGTCATGCTAAATGCTATCATGTGTCATTATTTGTTAGCCACATTTTTACAGATAACTGACACAGGAAAGTTAAGAAAATTAGATAAATGTGAACATGTCCAGAATTATAGGTATATCTTGGAGATAATGTGGGTTTGGTTCCCACTTTAATAAAGTGAAATAAGTGAATATTGAAATGAGTTACAATTTTTTTTTTTTGGTTTCCCAGTGCACATAAACGTTATATTTACACTAGTCTATTAGGTATGCAATACCGCTGTGTCTAAAAAATGTACATACCTTAATTTAAAAATACATTATTGCTAAAAAAATCTGAGCTTTCAGCAAGTCATAATCTTTTTGCTGGTTGGGGGGTTCTTGCCTTGATGTTGATGGCTGCTATTTGATCAGGGTGGTGGTTGCTGAACGATGGGGTACTGTGGTAATTTCTTAAAATAAGATAAAAATGAAGTTTGCCATATCACTGAACTCTTTCTTTCACAATAGATTTCACTGTAGCACGTGATGCTGTTTAATAGCATTTTACCCACAGTGGAACCACCCTCTGAAGCCCTGCCACTGCTTTATCAACTACGTTCATGCAATATTCTAAATCCATTGTTGTCATTTCAACAACGTTCACAGCATCTTCACCAGAAGTAGATTCCATCTCTAGAAACCACTTTTTTTCCTCATTTATAAGTAGTAACTTTTCCTTCATTATAGTTTTATTGTGAGATTATACCAGTTCAGTCACATTTTCCGGTGCCAATTCTAACTCTAGTTTTGTTATTTCCACCACATCTGCAGTTACTTCCTCCACTGAAATCTTAACCCCTCAAAGTCATGAATCAGGGTTCAAATAAACTTCTTCCAAACTCCTGTAAGTGTTGATGTTTTGACCTCCTACCATGAATCACAAATATTCTCAATGGCATCTAGAATGATTAATCCTTTCTAGAAGGTTTTAAATTTATTTCACCCAGGTCTATCAGAGAAATCACTATCTATGGCAGCTATAGCCTACAAAAAGTATTTCTTACATAATAAGTCTTGAAAGTAAAAATGACTCCTTGATCTCTAGGCTGCAGAATGGATGTTGCATGAGCAGCATGAAAACAACATTAATCTCACTGTGCATCTCTGTCTTGGTTGACTGGGTGCACTGTCAATTGTCAGTGATATTCTGAAAGGAATCTTTTTATTCTGAGCAGTAGGTTCCAACATTGGGCTTAAACTATTCAGTAAATCAAGCTGTAAACATGCGTTGTCATTCAGTCTTTGCTGTTTCGTTTATAGAGCACAGGCAGAGTAGAATTAGTAGCATTCTTAAGGGCCCTAGGATTTTTGGAATGGTAAATGAGCATTGGCTTGAACTTAAAGTCACCAGCTGAATTCGCCTCTAAAAGAGATTCAGCCTATCTTTGAAGTTTTGAAGTCAGGCATTGATTTCTCCTCTGTAGCTATGAAAGTCCTAGATAGCATCTTCTTCCAACAGAGGGTTGATTCATCTACATTGATAATCCGTTGTTTATCATCATCGTCAATGATCTTGGCAAGCTTTTCTGGATAACTTGCTGCAGCTTCTACATCAGCACTTGCTGCTTCGCCTTGCACTTACTTCTAATGTTATGGAGATGGCTTCTTTCCTTAAACCTTATGAAGCTGCTAGCTTCAGAATTTTCTTCTGCAGCTTCCTCACCTCTCCCAGCTTTCATAGAATTGAAGAGAGTTAGGGCCTTATTTTTGATTATGCTTTGGTTTAAGGGAATGTTGTTGCGGGTTCAATCTATCCAAACCACTCAAACTGTCTCCATAACAGCAATAAGTCTGTTTCACTTTCTCATCATTCGTGTGTTCACTGGAGTAGCACTTTTAATTTCCTTCATGAACTTTTCCTTTGCATTCACATCTTGCCTAACCATTTGTTACAAGAGGCTTAGCTTTTGGTCTACCTCAGTTTTTGATATGTCTTCCTCACGAAGCTTAATCATTTCTAGCTTTTTATTTGAAGTAGGGGACATGCAATTCCTCCTTTCACTTGAACATTTAGAGGCCATTGCAGGGTTGTTAATTGGCCTAGTTTCATTATTGTTGTGTCTCAGAGAATAGAGAGGCCTCAGGAGAGAGAGAGAGATGCGGGGACAGCTGGTCCATTGAGCAATCAGAACACACAAAACATTTATTGATTAAGTTTTCCATCTTATATGGATGTACATGGTTCATGGTATTCCCGAACAATTACAGTAGTAACAAAGATTGCCTATCCCAGATCACCATAATAGAGGTAATAATGAAAGTGTTTGAAATATTGAGAGAATTACCAAACTGTGACCCAGAGACATGAAGTGGGCATGTGTTGTTGATGAAATGGTACTGATGGACCTGCTCAATGCAATGTTGCCACAAACCTTCAGTGTGTAAAAATGGAATATCTGTGAGGAGCAATAAATTGAAGTACAAAAAAACAGGGTATGCCTGTAGCATAAAGTAGGTGACCTTGAGTCTATGTATCCAGTTGGCCTGAAATATCAAATATTAGAAAAACATAAGGATTCATGATAAAGTATAAGCATTTTTTACTAATATCTAAATCCTTGCCTTTTATCAATATAAATCTCCCAGAGTTGCATTTGTCTAGCTACTTTGATGTTTTAAAATTACCTTCATCATTTGTATATCTAGGTTACTATTAAAACAATACATTTATTCACAATGATATTTAATTTAATAAACTAATCCTTGAGACCAGATATTTCTGGGTCCAGTGAATATGAAAATAAAATAAATAAAACTCTAGCTTAAGGGTAATAAACTTAGACATATATACAGAAAAAAATTACAGAATAGCACAATAGGTGGTATAATATAAGGTTTATAGTATAACCTATAAAAGGAGGCGGCCTTAGAAGGAGAGATGGCAAGCTCCACAGAGAAAATGACATTCCGGCCCCTTTCTCAAACCTCAGTCGGAGATCAATTACCAGGCATTGGAGAGGAAGTGTGAAGGCAGAGGATATTTCCCTATCCATAGAATGATTTAGCAATTTCTACCACAAGCCAGGGACTTAAAGAAAGAAAATATAAATAATTGTTGTGGTAACTTCACAATATATGAGAAAAAAATCATTTCAACTTATTTAAGCACCTGCTATGCTCAGGCATTATTTCAAAAAAATGAATTTTTTACCTTATAGTTCAAAAGCAATTAGTCTCAAACTGCTAAAAGTTCTAACTTGTAAAAAGCACAAATAAGAAACTAAAAATTCTGCTTCAAAGCACAAAAATTTCACTTGATGCTAGAAGAGATGAACATATTTGATGCCTTTTATAAAGCATCTTTATTGTTACTTGGTAAGTTTAGAGCTTTAAATTTAGAAAATAATAGCAAATATGTTGACTTGTTATAAAAGCACACCCAGATTTGATTTGAAAATAATAGATACAAAATTAAAGGTCTATATATAACTTTGGAAGCACTTTAATGATTTTTAAATCTGGAACTATTCAAACTAAACATATTAAAATGTAAGTGTTTATGGCCATTACTGATTTCTTTGCTGTTTTGATAAGTAATGAAAATTTTAAAAAGATCTTAGCATATCTGTCTTTTACTGTGGGTAAAAGCATATCATCTTACTGTGAATGTTAAAGGTTAGAAAAAGCAAACACTCATACTCAGGCCTAAGGAAACAAGAAATCTGAGATTGTATAAATAATAATTCACAATAAAATGAAAAGTAATATATTCTTATTTAAACACAGTTGGAAATTTTTTTCCATTTGAAATTAAATAAAATTTTCTTTGTTCTGTTTTTCCCTCTAAAACATTCCTAAAATGTGGATAGCCTACATTGTAGCACAATGAGAGGAAGTTAGCTTTTAAGAAGTACTTTTTCTTTTTCTGTTTTTTTTGAGACAGAGTTTCACTCCGTCACCCCTAGTAGAGTGCTGTGGCATCATCATAGCTCACTGCAGCCTCAAACTCCTGGGCTCAAGCAATCCTCCTGCCTCAGCCTCCTGAGTAGCTAAGACTATAGGAGCGTGCCACAAGACCCAGCTAATTTTTCTATTTTTAGTAGAGACAGAGTCTCATTCTTCCTCAGGCTGGTCTTGAACTCCTGAGCTCAAGCAATCCTCCCACCTCGGCCTCCCAAAACGCTGCACCTGGCCTGATTGATTTTTTTTTTTTTCCTAATCTTCTTTATTCCCCTTTCTTTAAAAGTTTTCCAGCACTCCCAGATCACTCATTTAAATTCTATTCTACAGGTGCCACACAAATATAACATTTTCTGGTCACATTCATTTCCAGGCTCTTCTAACTTTATCAGGAGCAGAGGCCAGTCTGAGGATAGCACACTCCATGTGTAACTTACTCCTGGCCTCTGCTGGTAGTTTTTACTGTAGTCTCTCCTTCTCTATCGGTCAACTGAGTTAGACAAAAAGCAACAGAGTGTTGCTTTCCCTATCTAAGGTAACCCCCAAAGTCCCTGGAACAGGACAAGATTCCTTTTACTTAGGTGAGCTTCAGTCTTTAAGCCCATGAATGAATGTTCAGACACATGAGCAACCTCTTTGAATGAGGTCACTGGGGAAATAATTATTTAAAACTAATTGCAATTCCACCTACATGGTATCTTATACCCCTTCATCCTTTGGGCTAAGTAGAACCAAGGCTGTTTCTGGTGAGTACTTTAAAAGTCATTGTGCTTATCACCAAAATCCGACTGAAGTACAGGTCACATAATTTTGTTGTGTGTTGGTGGACTTTTTAAACAATCACATCACCATTTTTACTCCTTGTGAATATCGCTTACTTATTGAATTTCTGAAATAACAGTATTTTTTCCACAGGCATGTTTATTGAAAAACCCAAGCTGTGTCATGTTCCACTAGTGGCTAACTCAAAGAGTGCTTTCTGCAGCCCAGACAGTGTTTAACCAGGCACCATTCTGAAAACATTATAGGACCATCTAAATGCATCTTCACAACTGTTTAAGTATTACTATTTTCTCAATATTATGAATGTCAGAAGTGATGCCCTGAGAGATTAGGTAACTTGCTCAAGGTCAAGCAGTGCTGAGCTAAGAGTCAAACACTGGCAGCTGCATTCAGACCCTGCTTCTTTAGCCATTATTGTATCACACTATTATTAATATTTATTACTATCCATAAAACAATGTAAAAAAGAAAAAGGATTTATGAAATTTCTCTTAACATTTTCACAAGAGAATAAGTATTATATGTAACAGAAAATAGAAATATTTACATAAATACAATAAAATTCTGCCCAAATCTAAGTAGATTTTGTAACTAATTTAAGCATGACCATGTTTTGGCACTTTAATGTCTTATCAGCCTTGTCTTTCTCTGATGACAACACCCCCTATGAGAGCAGCCCAGATATAATTGAAGATAATATATCCATTTGAGAAAAGAAAACTTCATAGTGTCCAATATATATTTGAAGATTTTATCATAGTCACAGTTTTACTTTTTAAGAATGATTGAAGACAAATATATTTTAATTTTCAAAAATTGAAGTCATGTAAATTGAGATAGGACCTGCCCTAGCAGAAGTTACTGCCACTCCTTCCATCCGATCTCTACTAACTGATCTCTGACTTTGTATTACAGGTATTTCAACGTCTCTGTGATTCCAAGACCCCTCCCAAATTCAGGGGTTGAATATTGATTAATCTAAGCCAATAATTCTTTGACAATAAGAGATGTATACCAAACATGTAACAAAATTCTGACCATTGAGGCATAAAGGAAAGTGGGCCAGAGATCTGTAGTGACAGTTTTTCTCAGATTTAAAAGGCTGACCTCCTCCTGAGTCTAGCTTCTTACTGCCTCTGGACATTGTGATATAAAGACACGATA
The DNA here is from genome assembly GCA_004363605.1 of Indri indri. NCBI lineage: Eukaryota > Metazoa > Chordata > Mammalia > Primates > Indriidae > Indri > Indri indri. Next base: position 1,351 of record RJWJ010040144.1, on the reverse strand, counting down.
CTTGAAATTGCTGCAGCCACTTTGCACCCATGAGATAAAAGCCAAGAAAAAGCAATGTAGAGGCCTAACATTGGTAGGCCCATGAATTAGTAGCTTGGAATCATCCTATTGACTCCTTGTTATATGAAAAAAAATAAATGTGTCCCTATTTGAGCTATTTTTATTGGAGTATTTTTTTATTTGCTGACAAAACATCCCAACTGATACAATGATAGACCTTAGAAAATGTTTGCTGACATTTCCATAGTGCTTGCCAAATAATAAGTATTAGGAAATAATTATCAACTTCCAAAAGGGTTGCCTTTCTCTAGAGTACCCATTTTAAAATATATTTTTAAAATGGTTATCACAAAATACTATCTTGATAACAGTTATTTGTTCGAATTTTATTGTGTGCATACATACATATAGATAATCCCTGATTTATGATGGTTCAACTTTATGATGGTGCAAAAGTAATACACAGTCAGTAGAAACCATACTATAGTGCAGTATTTAATAAATTACATGATATATTTAGCACAATTATAAAATATGCTTTGTGTTAGATAATTTTGTCAATTGTAGGCTAATATAAGTGTTCTGAGCCAATTTAAGAAAAAGGTAAGATATGATGTTTAGCAGGTTAGGTGAATTAAATGCATTTTTTTTATTTCAGCATTTTATGGGGGTACAGATTTAGGTTATGTATGTTGCCCTTGTCCCCCCACTCCCCACCAAGTCTGAGTTTCAAGTGTGCCCATCCCTTGGATGGTGCACATTGCACTCTTCATGTATGTAAATACCAGTCCCCTCCTCCCCCCTCCTCCCTCCCCTCTGCCCGACATCCAATAGATGTTATTCTTATATGTACACTTATGTGTTGATCAGTTAATACCAATTTGATGGTGAGTATGTGCGGTGCTTGTTTTTCCATTCTTGGGATACTTCACTTAGTAGAATGTGTTCCAACTCTATCCAGGAGTATACAAGAGGTGCTATATCACCATTGTTTCTTAAAGCTGAATAGTACTCCATAGTATACATATACCACATTTTATTAATCCACTCATGCATTGATGGACACTTGGGTTGTTTCCACATCTTTGCAATTGTGAATTGTGCTGCTATAAACATTCGGGTGCAGGTGTCTTTCTTATAGAGTATCATTTGTTCTTTTGGGTAGATGCCCAGTAATAGGATTGCTGGATCGAATGGTACTTCTAATTGTATCTCTTTAAGGTATCTCCATATTGCTTTCCACAGAGGTTGCACTAGTTTGCAGCCCCACCAGCAGTGCATGAGTGTTCCTATCTCTCCGCATCCACGCCAACATTTATTGTTTTGGGACTTTTTGATAAAGGCCAGTCTC
>RJWJ010040143.1:0-14116 GCA_004363605.1 Indri indri | reverse complement strand
TGTGAGAGTTCTTCAAAATATGTAGGATTGCCTTTGCCATTCTGGAATGATTTCTTTCTTCCAGGTTAAAAAATGTGTTTATTGGTTTGTTTGATTTCATCAACAATACGCTTTTAGGGCATATCAATGTGTCATATACATTCCTCTGGGAATACTCTATCAATTTTTTAATACACAGAAGCTATCATCTTCTTTAGGAAGTACATTGTATTTCCATTATTATTATCCAAATAGTTTTTTCAGTGGTTATAGCTGGCTTAAGTTTATTAATCAACTAATGCTTTTTAGTATTATACCAAGTCTCCCCTTCCCTATGTTCTATGAAATTAAAAACCCAAAATAAACATATCACAGGACTCTGTATATATTCCCATTACATTTCATCTTATTTTTTATGGTTATTCTTGTCTGTCCATTATACACATTTCTTTTCATCTGAAAATTCTATATTCATAAATTGAAGGGGCCATTTTTAAGATAACTATGGCCTTTGGCTTATGATCTTGGTGTAAAGGTCCAACAGACCTAGGTCACTGCCAGATTTGGGTCACAGTCATGGGTGACAGGCCAGTAGTACAGCCAGGTGCCGCTGCCAGGTGTGAGGAACAGGTATCAAGCATCAGAAACAGAATGACAATTAAGTTCACCATTTTTTAAATTGTTAAGTAATACTGCATGGTGTACATATACCACATTTTATTGTCCATTCGTGTACTGATGGGCACTTGGGTTGTTTCCACATCTTTGCAATTGTGAATTATGCTGCTATTAACACTTGAATGTAGGTACCCTTTTTATAGAATGTCTTTTTTTCCTTTGGGTAAATATCCACTAGTGGGATTGCTGGGTCATATGTCAGGTCTACTTTCAGTTCTTTGAGGTATCTCCATACTACTTTCCACAGAGGTTGTACTAGTTTGCAGTCCCACCTATCAACCTGGATGGAACTAGAGACCATTCTTCTAAGAGAAGTATCACAAGAATGGAAAAAACAAACACCGCGTATGCTCACCATTAAGTTGGAACTAATCGATCCACACTTAGGTGCACATGTGGAAATAACTTTCATCAGAAATCAACCAATTGGGAGAGTGGAGGAGGGGATGGGTAAATTCACATCTAACAGGTACAATGCACACTACCTAGGGGATGGGCACATTTATAACTTTGAACCAAATGGTACAAAAGCAATTTACATAACCAAAATGTTTGTACCCCTGTAATATTCAGAAATAAGGAAAAAAATGACAGTTAATAACTCACATGTAACTTGCAGGAAAATAATGACCAAGCCGACAAAATCCATGAAATAGAAACCAATGAAAAGTAAATTAAAAGGTATTGAGAAGTCAATTGTGTTTTCAATTTTGAACTTACAAACCAGGAAAGTGGTAGAAGAAAATGCCCTCTGTGTCACTATTCAAAGAAAGCATACTAAAACGTCTCTTGTTCTTCCAATCTTTAGAGCTTCGTGGTGGGATCCAATACCTTCAGCAGACAATTGCTACCTGCAGTAGTAGAGAGTTAAGGAAGAACAGGCAGCATTTGTCAAGAGTAATTTGACAGAATTACTGACTATTCATATATTCAGTTATTTTCTTTCAGTTTATGTATTACCAAAAAAACTCCTAGAATTCCTATTCAATATCCCATTTCTCAAAAAGGAGAAATCTGGCATGTAAACCGAGCCACTCCTACTTAACAAAAATCTCTCAAGTCTGTGCCCAGGTAGACATAATTGCACTAAGCTAGTTCCTCATATACTTTCTCCAAAACTCATTGAAACTTCCAGTTTCCAGGCTAAAACATAAAGAGCTTAGTAGTCATCACTTTTGTCCTCATAATAAGAAAAAGGGATGAACATACTGCAAATCAGCAATTCTTCTTAATTCCATTAGAGAATTGAGGTCAAGGGCAAACTCTCCTGAAAATTAGAGAATCAGTTGATAGAGAATCACAGCTCACTATAACCAGAAGCTGCTGGAGCCGGAACTGGTAGAAATTGTTAGAAGATAAATGTGGGCCAGTTTGAGAGTGAATGCACAGGAGACCCAGTTTTACAGAGGTGCCCACACTATCGTGAGTTTTATCTTCAGGAGTTCTACCAGGTTCTCATGGTAAAGATTTGAGAAAAGTCCTCTTGGGATTTCAAATCAGGGGATGGGAAAAGTAACTATCATGAAATATACCCAAGGGAAAATTTCCATTACATAAACAGGCTAAAGAAGAAATAGGCAGAAAACAGAGGACTTTTAGAGCAGTGAAACTATTCTGTCTGATACTGTGATGGTGGACACATGACATTCTGCACTGGCAAAACCTATAAAACGGCAAAACACAGACAGTAAGCCCTAATGTACATTAAGGATTATAGTTAATAATAGTGTACCAATATTGGTTCATCAATTGTCACAGATATACAATATGATTAGATGTTAATAACAGGAGAAATAGTAAAAAGGGAAGGAGGTATACAGAAAGTATTTGTACTATCTCCTCAGATTTTATGGAAAACTAAAACTTCTAAAAAATAAAGTCTACTAATGAAAAAAAAAAAAACTTCATTGAATACACGTTTGCTGTTTAGATCCAGATAGAGAAACTTTTAAGGAAAACACATGCACGCTTTTCCCCTGATCTCCAACAAAGTGGCATCCTGCCACAGTTCTGTATGATAAATTTCTGATAAAACCCACTGTATTCATGCCCGTTTTGGCATTGTCAGCAAAGAATTTTACCTGACACATCTTCCATCTAAGGCCCCCTGTGTTACTTTTCAAACCCCCCCCCCCCCACCTACTAAGATAAGCATAATTCCAATGATGGAGAGAATATACCCCTCACATAAGTATCTGGACAACCAAAAGAAGAGTTGAAATTGAGTGAAGTATCTCTAGATTAGAAGTATCAGGGTTAGTAGTAACTCTCCTAAGACCACTCTCAAGGAAGTAGAACCTGGCTGTGCTGTGGACGCAGCCCATAAAACATAAAAAGGTGGGACTGAAAATTAGTACAACCTCTATGGAAAACAGTATGGAGATTCCTCAAAGAACTAAAAATAAACCTACCATTTGATCCAGCAATTCCATTACTGAGTATTTACCCAAAGGAAAAGAAGTCATTTTATCTGAAAGACACCTGCACTCAAATATTTATTGCAGCACAATTCACAATTACAAAGATGTAGAATCCACTCAGTGCCCATCAATTCAACTGTGGCTTAATAAAATGCGGTATATGTACACCATGGAGTACTACTTAGCCATAAAAAATGAATTAATATCTTTTGCAGCAATCTGGATGGAACAGAGACCATTCTCCTAAGTGAAGTATGGCAAGAATGGAAAAACAAATGCCACATGTACTCTCTATTAAACTGGAAGTAACCAATGTGCACACAAGTGCACAGGGGGAAGTAAAACTCAGTGAAAAGCAACTGGGCGGTGGGGAGTGGAGAGGAATAAACCAACCTAATGGGTACTATGAACACTATTTGGGTGACGGAACCACCAATAGCCAGGACTCAAGCATTACAAAAATTATCCATGTACCCTAAAACATTTGTACCTCCTTAATATTTTGGGGAAAAAATCATGTGCAGAGGGTGATTAAGAAAAAATGGATTTGGGTTTGAATTCAGTTTTGCTAACAGCTAGCTGTGTGGTTCTCAGCAAGTAGCTCAATATTTCTGAGACTGTTTCTTCATCTGTAGAATGAGAATAGTACTATCTTTGGTATAGGATTTTTATTATTGTTAAATGAAATTTAAATGAAATAATATATGTCTATTAGCAAATGACATGTAAAAGTTTACAATAAGCCGTAGCTGCTATTTGGACCTGAAAAGACTTTAAGGATTTTAAACATGGAAAATTAAAGTTCAAAGGCATGAAATTACTTGTGAAGATCCTAAAGCAATGTCACTTGCAGGGTACTTGCTGTGTTTTTACAGAACACTGTTACTAGGCATTTGTGAGAATAAAGGAAAAAGAAAAAAAATCACTTTTTCTGAATCAATTAAGATTGGCCTTAAAAAGTTATGATTTAAAAACCAACTGACAGACAGCAGAATTTTCTCTGTATTGTTTCCTGTTATCTCCATAATCTTTCTCACCTTTCCAGCCACTGCAACAGTTAGGAAAGGGAAGACTAGGGGGAAGTGACTAAACAAAGGGGTCCTTGGAAATATTGTCATGGGGTGGCTGGAGCACTCTTTCAGCTCAGAGGAAGACCTTGAGCTACTTCTTTTCAGTTTTACTCAAATAGAGGGGACGTGCAGGGAGGTTTTCATTTCTGCAACTGCCACGTGTTGTAGGGCTCCAGCCTACATTTCATAGGATTATATGCGTCTTGAGACATAAAAAGGAGGATTGTCTTATGGCATAACTTAAGATCATAGGCTTCAAATTTTTTTTGCGGAGTACATGTTGATCACTAAATCATTCAACAAATTATGATTAGCCTGGGTAGAAGTGAGTCTTAAGAAACAGCCATTTCTTTACCATTTTAAATACCATCCCACATTGTGAATAAATGACAGAAACTAGTTTACATCAAAATTTATTCAAGTTTATGGACAAAAATATCACTAGATACTTATCTCTAGATATACAGTTGCAGGTAAACTAGAGGAATCTATGATAGCAGAGATTGATTCTGGCCACCGTTCCCAGGCCTTTCTCATCCTTCAGATTGCCACTGAAACCTAACATCCTAGGGTACCCATTAAATACAACCCCTCCTTCTCTGGTGCCCAATACCAGCCAGAGAGTTTCTATCACTCTGCTGTTCCCACTGTTTGCACTAACTAAAAGTTACAGTTATACATTTGTTTGTTCATTTTCTTTTTTGTTGTCATTGTCTTACATTAATTTGTAAACTCCCTGAGAGTAAGGAGCATGTTTATTTTATTCATCAAAGTATGCATAGTTCCTTTCAAATCACCTGACAGAGTGGCAGTCCATAATATCTGCTGATTGACTAGCTGAATGAATGAATGAACTTGCAATAGTACCATGTCGGGTGCTCTCCCTGGTAGAGAAAATATCCATCTCTCAGCCTAGGGCTCAAGTAACTTACATCATTAAGTTCCCTTTTTCATAAGAAGCTGCCATAGTCATTTCCTCCGCATTCAATTTATATAATCAAGTATTTTAAATTCACATTAATCAAGTATTTTAAATTGTTGGCTAGAACATGATGAAAACAAAATAAAGTAGCCTTCCCGCACATGTCCCGGAAAACAAAACTCGGATATAAATATAAACTCAAAAAAATATTGAAAGCTCAGAGTAGTTTTTTTCTTTGACTATTTCAAGAATCAAATCTATAATAAAATGAAGCTAAGATTATTTAACAATTAGGATTCACTCAGCTAACAGATGATGTGGCAGAGATAAGTTAATACAATTAAATATAATACAGCTTGATATAAAGGTTAGAGCGGCTGATATATGAAGGTGACAAGACGCCATTATTGAAAATTGAGTTTCTTAAAATTAAAACAAAAAGGTTTGGGATATTAGTAATATTTTGTAGTCAATAGTAAGCAGATAAAAGTTTCGTAATGACATATTAGTCAAGAATTGTCTTTTTCTAAATGACCAATGCATCATAGAGTAAAATATTATTTTTTACTGTTAGCTATTGCAAAAACATTTTATCTGAAATCGTTTGCTATTATTTAATAAAGAAACCACTCTGATACTGTAAGGGAGAGCTGACAATGGCAGAGGGGTTGTGAAAGATTATTTTTAATATTTGGCATAATAGTCTACAATGGTTCCTGTGGCTCTGATCACTCAAAAATTGAATGCAAAACCAGGCAAATTTGAATCCTCTGATGTTGCCTTAAAAGCAATTAACATTTATGTACTGCTTTTATAGCTATGATTTCATTTGACCCTTGATTTCAGCTTGTTTTCAGCTCCCTAAAATACCATAGTTATTATTTGGGAGGAAAGTATACTAACTTGTATTAAAATAAAATCTCTTGAGATAATGGAAACATTTTTAGCTTTAGTCACTAAACAGTGTATGGATCTGTGGAAAAGAAGGCCACGGAGAACGGGGCAGTTGTGATTGTTACGAAACTATGAGCAAAGCTCAGGAGTAGAAATTAGTATGTCCTTTGGATGGAGAGTAAGGAAATAAGAGCAAATGAGTTGAGGATAGTAGTAATGAACAACTGGGAGAAGGACATAAAACCATCACTGGTACATACTATTATAATAATAAACATCTATATGTTGCATGTTCGCAGTTTAAAGTTACTACATAGAAATCCCATTACTGTAGTATGGTAATCTAGTTATTTTGTCCATCCCTTTCACTGAAAAAAATGAAAAACGACAGATTAAACATTTTGAAAATGTATGAGACAAGATATTCTAGACTCACTTTTCTATTTTTTATTTTATTATAATTTGGCAATTTATAATTATATATATTTATGGAGCACAAAGTGATGCTATGATTTATGAATACAATGTGGAATAATTAAATTAAGATAAATAATATATTCATCACCTCAAATACTTATCATTTTTGTGATGAGAACATTTGAAATTAACTCTCTTAGCAATTTTGAAATATACAATATGCTATTATTAACTATGTATATTTGCTACACTGCAATAGATCTAAAAAAAAAGCACCCATTTCTCCTGTCTGAGATTTTATATCCTTTGACTGTCATCTCCACCTTCCAACCTCTGATAACCACCATTCTACCCTCTATTTCTGTGGGTTTGATTGTTTTAGATTCCACATGTAAGTGAGAACATGTGGTATTTGTCTTTCTGTGCCTGGCTTATTTCCCTTAGCATAATGTTCTCCAATTCCATGTTGTCACAAATGACAGAATTTCCTTCTTTTTAAGGCTAAATAATATTCCATTGTGTATATAGACCACATTTTCTTTATCCTTTCTCGCCCACCCCCCTCCGCCGCTCTATCCTTTCTTCAATCTATGGACACCTAGGTTGATTCTGTAACTTGGCTATGGTGAATAGTGCTGTATAGAATGTGTAAAAGCAGACATCTCTTTGATAAGCCGATTTCAAATCTTTTGGGTAAATACCCAGAAGTGGGGTTGCTGCTTCATATAGTATTAATAATACTATTTTAAGTTTTTGAGAAACTTCCATGCAGTTTTCCATAACGGCCGTACTAATTTACATGCCCACCACCAATGCACAAGGGTTGCCTTTTCTCCATATCCTTGCCAATGCTTATTATCTTTTGTCTTTTTAATATTAGCTGTTGTGACAGGTGTGAACTGATATCTCTTGTGGTTTTAATTTGCATTTACTTAATGATTGGTGATATGTGTGTGTGTGTGTGTGTGTCGTGTATATATCTGTTGGCCATTTGTGTGTCTTATTTTAAGAAATGTTTTTTTAGGTCCTTTGCCTATTTTTAAATTGGAACAACAAAAAAATCCAAATAGCCAAGGCAATTATGAGCAAAAAGAACAAAGCTGGAGCCATCACACTACCTGATTTCAAACTACACTACAAAGCCTATAGTAATTGAAACAGCACAGTACTGGCAAAAATAAAAAATAAAAAAAAGACATATCAACCAATGGAACAGAATAGAGAGCCCAGAAACAAACCCCCGAATGTATGGTAATTGATTTTAGACAAAGGTGCCAAGAATACAAAAGGGGAAAAGGATAGTCTCTTCAATAAATGGTGTTGGGAAAACTAAATATCCACATGCAGAAGAATGGAATTGGATGCTTATCTCACACCATATACAAGAATCAATTCAAAACAGATTAAGCACTTAAATGTAAGACCAGAAACTGTGAAACTTCTACAAGAAAACATAAGAGGAATAACTACACAATACTGATCTGGACAATGATTTTTTGGATTTGACCCCAAACTGCAGGCAGCGAAAGCAAAATAGGCACATGGGATGCCATCAAACTAAAAGGCTTCTACACAGCAGAAGAAAAATTACCAGTGTGAAGAGACAACCTATGGGTTGGGAAAACATATTTCAAAACACACATCTGAAAGGCTAATATTCAAAATATGTTAAGGAACTCAAACAACTCAATAGCAAGAAAACAGACTCAATTTTCCCTATGTCTGTCCTCTAAATACAGCTATATACCTTGGAAATAATTCAGCAGACAACTATAATATAAAAGAACTCTGAAAGGTAGAGAGAAGAAATCAGATTGGCTAGGGACCTCAGGACATGAGAAAAGATACATAAATGAGCTCCTGGTTTTTCTTTGTATCTCCCATATATGGCAGGCTGGGTACAGAAGAGACCTGAAACCCAGACCTGCCAAGAGACATAGAAAACAAATGAGTGAAGCCTGCTTGCTCTGACCTAAGGACTGGAAAAGGGGCAGCCCGGCAGAGATCTAACAAAGAGACTCACCCCTGCCCAACGCTAGGGCAGTGCAGGCCTGACACCCACTACCAGCAGGGCTGTGTACCCATGCTCACTTCACACAGTAAGCAGACTTGAAGGTAAAGCATTACTGAGGTCTGCCCCACACTTGGGCAGTAGCAGGCCTGATCTGCAACAGTGACTAAGGCCCAGTACATCCTGAACCTCCCACCTAATAGCACTGGGAAGTGCAGGTGGCACTTGCAAGGATCAATGAAGAATCCAGCAGAGCCAGAAGAACAAACTGACTAGAATAGCATCACAAAGACTCTAAAAACTAAATTAACTAAATTGTCATTGGCACTAAAGCTCATCACTAGAGTGATCCAGGATCCGCAATGTAAACATAAATAGAGTCACTGCTACCTGAAAAAGATGATTTAATAAAATCAAGAGTCTCCTAACATTATATCTGAAATGTCTAGGATATTTGCAAAAAAATCACTCATTATACCAAGAACCTTGAAAACCACACTTGAATGGAAAAAGATGAGAAAACCAGCCAACACTGAGATGAATAGGTTGTTGGAATTACCTGACAGTATTTAAAGCAGCTATTATTAATACATAGACTCTATAAATCAGTGGTCTCAATCTAAACAACAAAAAGAATATAGACTGACAAAAGAACAACACAAACAAAGAACAGAACAGAGACCCAAGGAATTATGAGAGAATAACAAAAGGGCTAACATTTGTATGTTAGAATTCAGAAGGAAAGTAGAAAAATTGAGAAGCTAAACCTTCCCAAATTTGGTGAAAGACATAATCCTACAGATTCAAGAAACTTAGTGAAGAGATAACCTAGGGAAAAAAATGCACATTAAGACACAATAAAATTACTTTAACTACTTAAACTAAAAACTAAAGACAAAGGAAAAATTAAAAACAGCCAGAGAAAAATGGCACATTACTTATAGGGAACCACTAATTCAAATAACAGTGGATTTCTCATCTGAAACCACGGAAGCCGGAAGGAAGATTCAATACACCTTTCAAGTGCTAAAAAAAAGAAATAAGCAGAACCCTGTGTGCAGTGAGGATATCCCTCAGAGAGAAAGGGAAACTGAAGACATTCTCAGATTAAGGGACACTAAGGGGATTCATCAGAAGCAGAAAACCCCTTCAACGGTGGCTAAAGGAAGTTTTCCAAACAGAATACAGTGATAACAGAAACCAGCTGAAGACTTTAAAAGGAAAGAGAAACAGGATGGGTAAAAATAGGGGTAAATATAATACACTACTCTTCATCCCATAAATTTTGTAAAATATATTTTATGTTCAAAACAAAAATTATAGTACCATATGATGTGGTGCTCAATGTACATAGAGAAAATATTTGATAATTTTATTTAAAAAGTGGAAAGGGTAAAGAGACAAAAATGGAAACGAGCTTTTTCACTTCATTAGAAGTAGTAAAGCTTTGATACCAGAAGGCTGTGATAAGTTACATGCATACATTGCAATATCTAGAGCAAACTCTAACAGAACTACACAAAGAGATATTCTCAAAAATATTATAAATACATAAAAATAGAATTCTAAAATAAAAGTGCAAGTAACCTACAAGGATTCAAAAAAATAGGAGAAGAAGAAAAGAGAACAGATAGAAAACAAATGCTAAAATAGCAGACTTAAGCTGTGCCATATAAAAATTACATGTGTATTATGTAAATACACCAATTAAAAGACTAGCGAGGCTAATATTGGCAGTGGAATTAAGAAAAAACACCAACTATGTAAAAGTAACTCGCTTTGATCCTAGCAAGTAAAAGGATGAAAAAAGACATAGCATGAAAATATTAATTTTAAAAAATAATACAAACAGCAGTATTGGCTGTATTAGTATCAGATAAGATAGACTTCAGAGCAAAGAACATAAAGACAAATTGAAATCTTAAAAGATTGTAGAAGGATTATCCATCAAGATGATATGGCAATCCTAAATGTGTATGCATCAAACAACAGAGCTTTGAGTTATATTATGCAAAAATTATAAAGCTGAAAGAAGAAATAGATAAATCTGAAGCTATGGTTGGAGACCTCAATACCTCACTTTTAGCAAATGCTAAAACTACATTCAAATGACAGGAATGAGCAAGGATATACAAAAATTGAACAATACCATTCACTAACAGAATCAAACCGAAATTTATAGAACACATGATCTGATATCACCAGAATACATATTTTTTTTGAGTGTCTGTGGAATATTCACCAAGATAGACCATGTCCTGGGCCATAAATAAACTTTAACAAATTGAAGCATTTGAAGTCATACAGAGTGTGTTCCCTAACTAAAATGGAATTAAATTGGAATCAATAACAGAAAGATCAAAGGAAAATCTCCTAACACAAAAACTAACCAACACACTACTAAATAATGCATAGGTCAAAAGTCTTTGAAGTCTTTGAAGTCTCAAAGAAAATTTTAAATATAAATATAGGAAAATAAAATATAGCAGACTTTGTAAGGGTTCAGTTAAAGCAATTCTGAGAGGAAAATGAATAATTTAAATGCTTTTGTTGAAACAGAAGAAAGTGTCTATGACCTTACCATGCTGAACACACCCAGTGTTGTTTGATCTCTGAAGCTAGGGAGGGTCAGGCCTGGTTAGTACCTAAATGAGAGGGAAAAAAACAAAGATCTCTTGTCAGTAATTCAAGTTCCTACCTCAAGAACTAAGAAAAGAAAGAGCAAAGCAAACAGCAAAAAAGAAATAATAAAAGATGAGAGCAGAAATCAATGAAATTGAAACAGGAAAACAATAGAAGAATTAATAAAACAAAATGCATATTCTTCAAAAAATTAATAAATTGATAAACCACTAGCAAAACCGACAAAGATAAAAAGAGAGAAGGCTCAAATCCCCAATATCAGGACTCTAACAAGGGGTGTCATAACAAATACTGTCATCATTAAAAGGACAATAAGAGAACACTGCAGTCTAATGTGTGTTCATAAATTGGACAACTGTGAAGAAATGAACGAATTCCTTGAAAGCCACATGCTATCAAAGGTCAGTCAAGATGAAAGAGGTCACCAGAGTAGTCCTATAACTGCTAAGGAAGTTGACTTTGTAATTTAAAAATCCCCCAAAGGAGACATCTACATGCCTAGATGGTTTCACTGGAAATGTTATTAAACATTTAAAGAAGAAATAATATCAATTTTACACAATCACTTCCAGAAAATAAAAGATGAGGGAATGCTTGCCAACTTACATTATGAGGCTAACATTATTCTGACACCTAACCTAGACAAAGATAGCACAAAAGAAAGGAAGGGAGGAAGGAAGGAAGGGAGGGAGCAAAGGAAATGCAAAAATCCTCAGAAAAAGATCAGAAAATTGAATCCAGCATCAAAAAAAATAATATTCTGCTACCAGAATATTCCAGGTATGCAAGACTGTTTCCACTTTTGAAAATGAGTCAGTATAATGCACCACATCAAAAAACTACAGAAAAATTATCATACAGTTATTGTTCCAATAAAAATTCTCAGCAAACTAGGAATAGAGGGGAACTTTTTCAACCTCATGAGAGCATTTACGAAAAACCTACAGTTAACATAATGCGTGACTCAAGACCAAAAGCTTCCCTTCGAAGATCTAGAACAAGTAAGGATGTTTGCTCTCATCTTATTCAGCGTAATACTGGAAGTTCTGGTCAGCACAATAAGGCAAGAAAAAGAAATAAAAGGTACAGATTGGTAAGGAAGAAATAAATCCATCTCCATTTGCAGACAACATGACTTTCTATATACAAAATCCAAAGGAATCTTTAAAAAAATGTTTGTAGAACCAATAAATGAGTTCGGTAAGGTTGAAGTATCAACATGCACGAAGATCAACATGCAATAATCAATTACATTTTAAAATATTAACAAAGATCTAGTGGAAAACAAATAAAAATGTAATACCATTTACAGCCGTTTCAAAGAAAATAAATACTTAGGTTTAACTCTAAAAAAAATCATGCAAGGAGTTATATACTGAGAATTACAAAATGAAAGAAATGAAAAAAGAAGATCTAAACTTGGAGAATTATGCAATGTTTATGGATTGGAAGCCTCAACATAGTAATGATTTTTTCCTAAATTTATATAAAGGTTTAATGCAAGCTTATCACAATCCCTGCTAGGTTTTTTGTATATATAGACAAGTTTATTTAAAAATTCATATGGAAAGGGAAAAGATTCTACGATGGCGAAGACAATTTTGAAAATGGAGAATGAAGTGGGAGGAATCACTCCTCCTGATATTACAGATTACTTGTACTGCTGGAGTGATAAACATCTAGATCGATAGAACCACACAAATGTACCCCAATTATTTATTTATTTATTTTTTACAAAAGTGTAAAGCAATTCAATGGAGGAAGGATAGTCTCTCAACAAACAGTACTGAAACAATTGGATATCCATAGGGGAAGAAAAAAAAAAGAAAAAGGAAAAAAAAGAAAGAAAAGGTAAAACCTCAGCCTAAAACTTGCACCTCATACAACATGAACTCCAAATGGATTATAAACTTAAATGTAAAACATAAAAATATAAAACTTTTATAAGAAAAATAGACAAAATTCTTTAGGACATAAAGCTAGGCAAAAAGTTCTTATACTTCATGCCAAAAGCACAGTCCATAAAACGAAAAATTGACAAATTTGAGTTGGTCAAACTTACAAGCTTTTCCTCAGCAAAACACCCTGTTAAGAGAATGAAAAGACAAACTGTAATATTATTATCACTATACATCCATTAGAATGGTTTGAATAAAAAAGAATGATAACATCAAATGCTGACAAGTATGCAAGAAAACTGGATCGCTTGTACATAACTGGTGTAATGGTATAGTTACTCTGAAAAACAGTTTCGCAGGGTTTTTTATTTTTTAAATTACAAATGGACTTCCACACAACCAGCAATTGCAGTCTTGGGTGTTTATCCCAGAAAAATAAAATACTTATTTTCATGCAGAAATTTGTACATGTATGTTTATAGCAGCTTCATTTGTAACAGCCCCAAACTGGAAACTACTCAGATGTTCCCTAAGGAGCGAATACTTAGACAAACTATGATACATCTACACCATTGAATAATGTTTAGTTTAAATTTCACAGTGATACTTTAGGTTACTTATTTGAAAGTTTTACTAGTTTTTGAAATTCAGCTTGAAACTGATTATGCCAATCTCCTCTCCCTTCCCTTCCCACGTGCCTTCTTAAATATTATAAATTCAATGAACTATGTTCCCATCTTGGCTTATTCAGTATCTAACCAGTAAAAGCCTATCCAAAGTTGCCCTGTGATACAGTTACAAAGTATGGGTGGATATTGCCACATGCCTGGAAAAATCAGGCATCCTATTTCCAATGTGATAAATTAACTTAGAATTTGTGATTTGCTATGAAAACACACATATACACATATTTCTCAAAATTACTCTGCCTGTGTTTGAATCATTGGATCTAAAAAAATCTAGATTTTTATAAAATGAGTTACACAGATAAGTATCAAAAATGCACTAGTTTTGCCTTTCATTATCCATTCCTAGCCTAGTATTTTAGAAAGAGAGAGAAAATTCAGCATTTTAATTTTCATTTTGACATAATGAGCAAAGCAGAACCATTCGTTAACTTAGTGGCTATGACTCAAGGGACCTCAACACTCTCAAAATTCTCTCAGAAAACATCATAGTCTTCC
>RJWJ010040141.1:0-14115 GCA_004363605.1 Indri indri | reverse complement strand
GCGTGAATTCTGGAAGAAAACACAAGTTACTTTGAAGAGTAGTGCTTTTGGAGAGAGGGATGTGGAGGAAGGCAAAGAGAAAAGCTTTCACTCAACGTTTTGTATCAATCTGTACAGTAGGGATTTTCTACCCAATTACATGTATTACTGATATTTTTAAATTGTCAACACAGTTTATGCAGGTCGTGGAGTCATGGGCCACTTATTTAGTTTTTTCCCCCTTTGTTTCTGGTTTCAGCTTTATACTTCTCTCTATATTTTCTTCTTTATATTTCTCTGTTAAAAAGAATAAGTATTTTAACTTTTATATCTAGTTATATTCATGTGAATTGACCTAGAAAAATGTCCATGGAATTTTTAGTGAAAAAATTAGTTGCAAAGTTAAAGTTTTCATTAAAAAACCTGGGGAAAAATAATTATTACATTTGCAACCTCAGATGAATGGGATTTGGTGAGGGAAAACAAAAATACCCACTTTTCCTTTATAGGCATAACAAGCAATTTATAAAAATCCAATGAAGCAGAAAAAAACTAAATTAAAAATATCACCAAGAAGTCATACAGGGCCTGTTTAGTTTCCTATTGCTGTTGTAACAAATTACCACAAATTTAGTGACTTAACACAACACACATTTATTATCTTACAGTTCCGAGGTCAGAAGTCCAAAATGGATATCTCTGGGCTAAAATCAAGGTGTTGGCAGGGCTGCATTTCTTTTTGGAGGCTCTAGGAGAGAATTCATTTCCTTGCCTTTTCCAGTTTCAGAGGCTGCTTTGCATTCATTCCTTAACTCAGGCCAACTTCAAAGTCAGTAATGGCCAGTCCAGTCTTTGTCACATCACATCACTCTGACACTCTCCTTCTTCCACTTTTAAGGACCCTAGTAATTGCATTGGGCCCACCAGATGATCCAGGATAATTTTCCTATCATAAGGTCATCTGATTAGCAACCTTAATTCAACTTGTAACAGCCTTAATTTCCTGTTGCCATGTAAGGATACGTATTCACAGATTCCAGGAATTGGAACATGGACATTTTGGGAAGACCATTATTTTGCTTACCACAAGACCTAGGGACAATAACCACTTCTGGGACTATACAGGATGCTCTCACTATGAGCCAGAGGGGCTGAAATGCTAGTAATTTATCTGGACAGGACGAATGTGGCTTTATAATCTCACCCTGACAGTACTTCAGTCTAGTATAGCCTGAAGGAAAACCTGCTATGTTAGTTTCATACCTGAGTTGAACCTGGGAAGTAATAGGACTCCTAATTGCTTAATTCCTTCCTCTCTTACCCATTCTTTATTTTGAGATGTGTTTACTGCCCTTGCTTCTGCATCAGTGCTCCTGTCCTTTTGCAGAGTCCTTCATCCACCAATACAGCTTAGTCTTTGCAGACAGAGAGGGGTGTTCTCCTCAGCGAGACCAAGTACTTTGATCTTGGTACACCTCCTGGGAAAGTTCTACCACCCCCCAGAGCCCCTGCTGTAACATTTTTCTTCGTCACTCTTTATTGACAAAAAGTTTGGGTTCGCAACACTTATTTGAGGTGCATATGTGTGATATGTAGACAGATACACATACAAAAAAATTTACCCTGGGGGTTTAGGTGGAAAAAGAAAGGAGAACACAATACGGCTTGAAATAGAAGCCTTATGCAAAATTTAGGAGTAAAAGTTAATTCGGAGATATTAATAATAAGAGAAATTGCTTCTATAATTAAATAAGATCATATTGTTTAGGAATAGCAATTCTTTTGTAAGGTCCCAAGTGCACATTTTTCTGGACAATTATATAATTTTGCCCTGAATTTAATCTTCCCTCCTGATTTTGCAATATTAGCAGTATCCAACCCAGAATTTGAAAACATCAGAAAAAAATACTGCTCAGTAATAAAAAAAAATGAAATAATGTCTTTTGTAGCAACTTGGATGGAACTGGAGACCATTATCCTAAGTGAAGTATCTCTGGAATGGAAAAACAAATACCACATGTTCTCATTCACAAGTAGGAGCTAAATGATGAGTATATGTGGTCATAGAGTGCTGTAATGGACATTGGAAACGGAAAAGGGGAGGATAGAAAGGGGCTGAGAGATCAAAAATTACTCGTCAGGTATAATGTGCACCATTCTGGTGAGGGCTACACCAAAACCCTGACTTCACTGGTTATACAATTCATGCGCCTAACAGTAAACATTTGTACCCCCTAAATCTATTGAAATAAAAATGCAAAAACAAAAAATCTTATCATCTGAGTGGAGCTAATATAAATCACAATGGGGGAAGATTAATCATGAACAAGAGTGGTTACCTAGAGAGATGGTATGGGTTATTAGGGAACTAAGCCAGAACTTAAGTACAGATCTTTGGACTTCCAACTTCATAAATTTTACTCTTTAAGGATTTACAAAATCCTGGTTTGTTGTATCTTGGAAGGATGGGCAAAACTTCAAGGCTGAAGTGGCTGTCTAGATAGGAATATCCTTCATTGTTGGTAAAGGATTGGGTTAAAGCCTCCCATTTAGGAGGGTACTTCCTGTATTTGGTCTACCTGGCGTTAGGTAAAGGTGTGGGCCCACCGCAGGCTGTCAGCAAATATTTACTTACTGCTTCACAAATGTTTCTTCTTTAGTGTGATATTTTTTTAACCTGGTTTAAAGGTGAAAAATATTAGAAACCAGGTGACAGCCTCCATAATGGTTGGTTCACAAGGAAAGGGTATGAAGAGTGTGAATGCAGGGTGAAGAGGGGGTGGGGTTGGATAAGAAAGAGAAGTTATGCACGGCTTTGGGCATGTTAATACAGAGAGAGGCAGCTGAGAGACACACAATTATTGTGTCATTTTCAAGGCAATATAAAGAACTTCTTTCATCTATAGGGAGCTCCTTATATAATGTGTGTGTGGGTGCTGGGTTGGGGGGATGTATAGGGAACACATTTGTATCTTTCTCCAAGTGGACCTATAAGGACATTCCTGTCATCCCTGCCTCTCTCTCCCTTCTCCTCCCATCCTACCCACCAAGGGGAAAGACAGGAAGCAACAAAGCCCACTTCAAACCACACTAACTAAAAAGCCAAGTATCCTTGGCTACTGCTGATGACATACCCTGAAAAGGTTATGTAATCTGGTTGTGAAATGTACAACAATGAAACGTAGTATCTTCACTCTCAATTGTCTATAAGTTACACACCGTAGGGGCCAAGGGAAAACTTCCCCTTCGCCTTCTGAAGGTTCACTGACAATCACTGACAAAAGGCAGATTAATAGGAGAAAAGGCATATGAATTTATTTGATCATAGTTTTACATGACATGGGAGCCTTCAGAATGAAGATCCAAAGATACAGGGGAAACTGTCTATTTTTATGCTTAGGTTCAACAAACTATGGATAGCTGTGTAGAAATATGATTGGACAAAAAGGGTATGATCTAACGCTAATGGACTGGGTGGGAAAGCCCAGCAAAGCCTGTCTGTCTAGATCCTTCTTGGCCTCTCTGAGCATGTTTTCCTTCCTTCTGGGTATGGGGCAGGACCCTCTCTTGAATGGGGCCATCAAACAAGGTAAGTCAGAGACTTTCTTTATGGCCTGTTTTTACACAGAAAGGCGAGGGGAAAGTTAGAGTAGTATTTTTAGGTTTTATTACTGACTTTGGAAAAAAGGAGTTCTGGTTTCTATGACCCACCTTGGGGAAGGGGGATTCTAATTTCTACAGCTAGCCTCTGGGGAGAATGAGAGGACAGAGACAGGAGGGCAGGAGAAGGAAGGTTAGAGAGCTGCTTTTGTGGCCTTGATTTTGAGGTATCATTTTCTGAGACCCTATAACACCTATCATTTTTTCCCCCATTGCTCAAAGTTGAACATCAACTTGCCTGTCCGCTTTGAGTTCACAAAAATGAGCACATCAACTAAAAGGAGATTTTTTATTCTGTTAAAATCCAGAGGTAAACTCCAATGACTTTTATAAAGCTATATTTCCTGAGTTAATGAAAACAACTTCAATATTAGAAATTTAATGGTGTCATGCTTTATTTTCTGTTTTCCAAATAAGTTTATTTTATGGCTTATCTTTCCTGTCTGTGTGTCCTTATTATTGGAAATTTTAAGTTTTTGGTACATTTATCCCTATTATAGATTAAAACTAGTTAAATGTCCTTCAGTGAGGAAGAACATATTGAGAAATCACAAATCATTGCTCTGTTTACATTTCTATTATAAGAGTTAAATATTTGTTTTAAGTAAAAGATTATTACTTTTAGCCGCCTCTTAATGAAGGTTGTTTAGCGAAGCCACTTCAAAGCCATGAGCATAGGAAAAATCTGTGTCTTTCTCATTTTGTATTTTATAGCAGGAATTAAAGTTTGGTCAATGCTCTAACTTGCAGAGATTTCTAACTTAAGTTAATAGAGAACTAGTTTTTTTGTGTGTTTTGTCTTTGTTGGGCAATGTTTAATGGACATTTTAATTGTTCTTTGGAAATTAAGAGGTAGTTATAAAAGACCATGTAAGGGGCAGGGAAAACAACTACTTGGGTGAGGAAATCTGA
Source organism: Indri indri (assembly GCA_004363605.1). NCBI lineage: Eukaryota > Metazoa > Chordata > Mammalia > Primates > Indriidae > Indri > Indri indri. Next base: position 9,564 of record RJWJ010040141.1, on the reverse strand, counting down.
AAACTTAGTTCTAAGGCCATAACTTATTAACTAAATGACCTTGGATGATTCACCTCTCTGAGCCGAATTATATAAATTTCACTTGAATAGAGGAAATGGTAACTGAAAAACCCTAACATGGAATTATTAGTATACTGGTCCCGAGCAAGGACTCTGGGATCAGACTGCCTAAGTTCAAATCTCAGCTCAGTTGCCTACTGCATTTGGCTTGGAGCAAGTTACTTAACCTCTCCGTGAATCACTTCACTATCTATCAAATGTGGGTGAAAGTAATACCTATCACATAGAGTTGTTATGATGATTAATGAGCTAGTATATGTCGAGCACATAGAAAGTACTATTGCTTCTAAGTAAGAGTTACTATGCTAAGAATGGTCTTAATATGGAAATTCGTTAATGATAAGTCTATTTACAGAATAATTTGCCACGTGTGATGCTTGAATTTTTTTCATCATCAAGAAGAAAAAAGCCCCGATGGATGACAATCAAAACCATCTATACCTACAGAGGTTACTGTTTACAATTGTTAATATGATTTTACTACTCTATACTCCACTGCCTTCATCAACATGATTTACTATCCTAGGAGGCTATTGTCACAGAACATGATATTTGAAAATAACTTTATTGCTCATTCTGAGAAATTCCCAAAAGACACATTGATTTTTTTTTTTTTTTTTTGAGACAGAGTCTCACTCTGTCACCTGAGCTAGAATGAAGTGGCATCATCACAGCTCACAGCAACCTCAAACTCCTGGGCTCAAGTGATCCTCCTGCCTCAGCTTCCCAAGTAGCTGGGACTACAGGTGCATGCCACCACACCCGGCTAATTTTTTCTATTTTTAGTAGAGGTGGGGTCTTGCTTTTTCTCAGGCTGGTCTCAAACTTCTGAGCTCAAGTGATCCTCCCGCTTCAGTCTCCCAGAGTGCTAAGATTATAGGTATGAGCCACCGTGCCTGGCCAACATTGACTCTTTGATAGAAAGCATCAAAAAACAGTTTATGCCCTAGACTCTTTGAGTTCCTTGCCTTAAAATCCTCACCTTGTTCTGTCCACCAATCCTATGTTTCTTACGTTATCCTTCCTTTTCTTTTTCGTTCCCCCTGGAGAAGGGTAAGCTGGGGAGAGAACTATATTATTAGTCTGTTTAAGCTATCATTTTTGGGTAAGTTTCTCTTAGCCCCTAGTAACTCATCTTATAAATACAGCCAGTGCTAGCTGAAGACCCTAGGGGAAGGGGATACTTCTTCCTGTCTGAGACACCATAGTTTCCCAAAAGGAATGCACACAAAGCCACCTAGAGCAAATACTTAATTATTCTTACCTGCAGAGAACTAGTAGCAGCTGATCCTTATGGATGGAGGGCTTAGGGGGACCAGCACTCAGTTACTTTCTATACATGAGAACCTTACGTGTATGTGGGAGGTGTCCTATGTGAACATTTCTTAGGCCTTCCAAGGGCCTCCACGTTAGACATCACCTTGCTCACTGACTCCTCTCCGCTTTCTTTCTCACTTCTAGTGCCAGTTATTGATTCATTGACTCTCAAGTCCACATTCATCCTTTTTGCCTGCTATGGGAAAACGGATCTGGGCCCTTTAAATATTCTTCTATTGCCAGATGCATAATGGAGGGCACTGGAGAGATGTCACAGGAGGAAAGGATTTCATTTCATGCTCTGGTGTGCTGGCTCAGGCAGGTTCCTGCAAAGCTGCGGGCTTCTCCAATGTAGGTAGCTTCTGCAGCACCCAGCTCCCACGATGCACAGCAGCCAGCAGCATCTAGTGCCCAGCAGCTTCACCTGGCACCCATCTTGGGTGGTTTTGTAGCAGAGTGCCTCTCATGAGACACCTCCCTGTGAACAGCTTCCTGGGAATCCTTGAGGGTAGATTTTTTTTTTTCCAGCAAGTTACAGAGGGTGTGTTTCCAGTGTCAAAGAACAAAATTTCAACAAATTGAGTTTTAAAGATGTGACTGGCTTTTATTAGCAATTCATGAACCAGGCAGTGTCCAGTCTACAAAATAGACAGGAGCTCCACTGGGCATGACAGAACAGTTGTTTTTAGAAGATAGCTTGAGGAGGAACAAGGAAACACCACAGTGCAAAAAGGTGGATTGGTTAACAGCAGGTTACTTTTCTTGTATGGGTTAAAGCAGAGGGGATTTTTTAATCTTGCTTGCTTAAGTTGCCTGGGCCCCTTTTGATTGGTTGCTGTGACTCTCCTATTTTTTAAAGAACTGGCCTGTTTGGTATTTGGCTATTATCTCTTTCCTGATTTCTCAGAAGGTCAGATCTTACAAGTAAACAGCTCGTAAGAGTGTTATGAGTCATTCCATTTTGGTTTGGTCTGTTCGGGGCATAGAGCTCAATCCAAATCAATGGCCTTTCAAATTTTATTTAGCACCGGTAAGTTCTGCTGGTGTGACATCACATCAATTTCTTTGTCATCCAGTGAGCCATGACCATGACTTCTCAACAAGGTCTGGATCTTAGACCCAAGAGGGAAATAATCTTCCTAGGGCAATCTATCTTGGGCCTCGGGGTGGTGGCTGCTTCTATATCTGCCATTCCTATATTCTGTAGAGTTCTCCTTGTCTTTTATTAACCAATCCCTCATTGCTCCCATCCCCTGTTATAGTCAATAATTATTTATAATGAACTTTCTTCACGTGGTTTTTTTCCTTGATTGGACCAAGACTGATATGCTTCTCAATCCGCTTCTCTCCCTTTATCCCTTTTCCTGTTTGGTATAAAGTGGGGAGAGAGAAGAAGCCTTTTCCTAAGTATTTGCCAAACACCCCATTAGAAATAATTAAGTTGCAGTATGCATCAGTCTCATCCGGAGGTTTGTAGATTTTGTAGCTTCAGGTATGCTTAAATTCAACATCTTTTCTCCTCCTTTCAATTGCCACTCCTCCAAGGTAGACAAGCTCAGAGGCTGGTGGTCTCTATTGTGGGGTCATAGGGAAGGGTGACCTGAAAAGTAAGGGGCTCTCTGATTGATCTCATAGAGAATTTAAAATGTTTTGCCTTCACAAAAATTAATTTTCTTCCAAAACTCTGTCTACAGGAGGCAAAAGACAAAGTTCTACAAGAGAAAACCATTATTCTTTTAATTAATTGATTAATCAATTATATTGGGAATTAAAACCCTGGCTCTATTACTATAAAAGTAATACTTTATTACTTTTGCCCTAATTTATATTACAAAGCATGCCACATTATCTGGTAATTACTGGTCACGATGATTGCAATCTCCTTCCTCATTGAGATGTGCTGTGTTCATATTTCTGTTTTTTTTTTTAAATTTTAAATTAAAAAAATCTCTAACTGCAAGGAATAAGACAGGCTACTAACAAAATACATTTAGAAATAATTTATGAAATTGAGAATGATCCAGCATTTATTTCTAAAATTGCTTCCCCTTTCTGTACTAACTTTTCAGTTGTGGAAGTTATTTTTACATTCTTTTAACCCACAAGGCAGCTGCTAAGTGACCATGTCCCTCATTCTGTTCATCGCTTCTGAGTCTCTTGCACTAAAGCCAAAACACGGAATGTAACAATGAATATCTATCTTTTAAAATACAATAAGCCATTTACTGCAAAAATAAAAATTTATATTACCTTAAACAGCCTCATTGAAGTATAATGGTCATATGATTATACATTAAATATAACTTAACATATTTAAAGTGTACAATTTGATGAGTTCTGATATTTGTACACATTCATGAAATCATCACCACAAATAGCGAACATCTCACTTCCACAAACTTCTTTGTATCCCTTTGTAATCCGCTCCTGCATCTTCCATCCCAAAGCAATCACTGATCTGTTTTCTGCTGCTATTGATTAGTTAGTATATTCTAGAATTTCATATAAATGGAATCGTACAGCATGTACTCAATTTTGTTTGACTGTTTTCACACAGAGAAATTCTTTTGAGATTCATTTATGTTGTTGTATGCACCATGAATGCATTCCTTTTTCAGTTCAGCAAATGTTTTTTTCAGTGCCAAGATTTCTGTTTGATTTTTTTATTATTTCAATTTCTTTGTTGAATTTATCTGATAGATTTTTGATTTGCTTTTCTGTGTTATCTTGGAGATCATTGAGTTTCCTTAAAACTACTGTCTTGAATTCTTGATCAGAGAGCTCACATATTGCCCTCTTATTAGGGTCAGTTACCGGTTCCTTGCTTTGTCTGTTTGGGGAGATCATGGTTCCCTGTTTGCTGTTGTTTCTTGTGGATATATGTCTATGTCTTTGCATTGAAGTATTAGTTATTTATTTCAGTGTTCTCTGTCTGGTTTGTTTTGGTTTTCATTGGATACATTTACTTAGAGGTTCTTTTCATTTTTTACTTTTTGAGACAGAGTCTCACTCTGTTGCCCAGGCTAGAGTGCAGAGGCCTCATCGTAGCTCACTGCAACCTCAACTCCGGGGCTCAAGCGATCCCCCTGCCTCAGCCTCCCAAGTAGCTGGGACTACAGGTGTGTCTCTAATTTTTTAAAAAAATTTTTGTAGAGATGAGGTGCTCAGGCTGGTCTTGAACTCCTGCTGTTAAGCGATCCTCCTGCCTTGGCCTCTCAAAGTGCTGGGATGACACGTGTGAGCCACTGTGCCCAGCCACATTTGCTAAGATAAGCCCAGGTTTGCCTTGGCTTTCATAAATGAATTGAGCGCTGCCTTTCCTGAATGGGGGTAGTCCCAAAGGGGATATCCTGGGACTGTGGAAAGGCTGGCTAGGGGTTTGAGCCCAGGGTACCTGTGGGACTAACTTCCTATGCACTCTGCCACTCTGATTTGGCATCTCCTTTGGCGGAGTTACAGAGCAGAGTTTCTAGGCCTGGGGATGGTACTCCCATCTCCCCCACTTTGTCTCTGCCTGTCCTCAGGGATATTTCTCCTTTCAGGCACTGGTGATGCTTCTAGTGGGTTAAGCAGGGACAGGTCTCCTGCCATGGAACTCAAGATGGTGGAGAAGCTGGTTGTCCACCTCAATCTCACTTTTTCCAATGTAGAAACAGTGAGTTGGAGGAAAATTTTCTGTGTACTTGGTGCCGGGCAGAATGGGCAGAGGGGTGTTGTGGTTATGGAAGTCTGGTTCTCTTACTGTCTGCTCGGAGTTTTTTCACTTCTCTGTGGCACCAGCAACTGTCTTGTCTTCGTATTTGAGATCTGGGGTATTTCTGGTGATAGTCTTGGCACCATATATTTGTTTTTGGTATTCTCTGTGTGCGTGTGTGGTGGGGGTGGGGGGCTGTGAAGCCAGCTTGCTTCTCCACTGCCATTTTGGAACCAGAAATCCCATTCCTTTTATTTTATTGTTTAGTAATATTCCATTGCATGATATACCACAATGATTTTTTTTTTTTTTTTTTTGAGATGAGGTCTGTCTATATTGCTCACGCTGGTCTTGAACTCCTGGACTCAAGCAATCCTCCCACCTCAGCCTCTTGAGTAGCTGGAATTATAGATGTGTGTCACCACACCTAGCTTATAATTTTTTTATTCATTCACTTGTTGATGGACATTTGGGATGTTTCCAGTTTTTTGGCTATTGACAGGTAAAGCTGGTATGAACATTTGTATACAAGTCTTTGAGTGGATGTATGCTTTGATTTCTCTTTCACTGGGCAAATGCCCAGGTGTGGAATAGCTGAATTATGTGGTAGGTATATGTTTAATTATTTAATAAACTGTACAACTATTTTCTGAAGTGGTTGTACCATTTTACATTTCCACCAGAAATATATGAGAGTTTCAGTTGTTCCACATTTTCACCAACACTTGGTATGGTCAGTCATTTTAATTTTAGAAATTCTAATAGGTGTGTGTTAGTAGCTCATTGTGATTGCAATTTGCATTTCCCCCAACTACTGATGTTGAATCTTCTGTTAATGTGCTTATTTGACATCCATATATCCTCCTTTGTGAAGTATCTATTCATATTTTTTGCCCATTTTAAAAATTGAGTTGTTTTCTTATTGAGATTTAAGAGTTTTTAAATATATTCTAGATACTAGCTCTTTGTCGGATATGAAATTTGTGTATATTTTATCCCAACCTGTGGTTTGTGTTTTTATTCCCTTAACAGTATTTTTTTTGAGGAGTGGAAGCTCTTAATTTAGTTGAAGTTCATTTTATCATTTCTTTTCTTTATGTGTCATGGTTCTGGTGTTATAGCTAAGAAATCACCGCCTAAGTCAATGTCACAGAGATTTTGTCTTTTTTTTTAAAGTTTTATAGCTATAGGTTTTACCTTCGGGTTTTGGGTTCATTTTTAATGTTTGTATGTATTGCAAAGTATGGAACGAAGTTTGCTTTTTCGCATGCAGTTGGATATCCAACTGTTCCAGCACAATTTGTTGAATAGACTAGCCTTTCTCTGCCGAGTTGCCATTGTACCTTTGTAAAAAAACAATTGACCATATAAGTGTGGATCTATTTATGGATTCCTTATTCTAATCAATTGACCTACTTATCAATCTTTACACCAATACTAACTGCAACTTTATGCAATAGTTCCCCCTTATCCATAGGGAATATGTTCCAAGATCCCAAGCAGATGCCTGAAACCACATGTAGTAGCAAGTCTTATATGTTCTATATTTTTCCTATATATACATAAATATGATAAAGTTTAATTTATAAATTAGGGACAGTAAGAGATTAACAATAACTAATAATAATAAAATAGAATGATCATAACAATATACCATAATAAAAGTTATGGGAATGTGGTCTCTGTCTCTCAAAATATCTCTTTTTAAAAAGTTTTATTTTAAGTGACACATAATAATTGTACATATTTATGGGACACAGTGTGATGTTTCAATACACATATACTCAAAATATCTCATTGCACTGTATACCTATACTTCTTCTTTAGCATATTTGAATTGTGAGCATCACTACTCTTTTGCTTTGGGGCCGTTATTAAGTAAAATAAAAGTTACTTGAACACAAGCAATGCCATATCGCAACAGTTAATCTGATAACTGAGATGACTACTAAGTGACTAATGGGCGGGTCATCTATGCAGCATGGATACACTGAACAAACGGGTGATTCATGCCTCTGGTGGGATGGCACAGGATTTTATCATGTTACTCATAATGACACATAATTTAAAACTTATGAATTGTTTATTTCTGAAATGTTCCATTTAATGTTTTTGGACCATGATTGTTGATAACTGAAACTATGGAAAGCAAAACCATGGATAAGGGTTGACTACTGTAATAAGTCTTGAAATTAAGTAATATAAGTCCTCCAATTTTTTTCTTAACTTTCAAAGTAATTGGGGTTATTCTAGGTTCTTTGCATTTCCATATGAATTTTATTTTATTATTTATGTATGTATTTATGCATTTATTATTTACTATCTATTTTTTATTATTTTTATTATTGATTGATTGATTGATTGATTGATTGACAGAGTCTCACTCTGTTGCCCAGGCTAGAGTGCCATGGCATCAGCCTAGCTCATAGCAACCTCAAACTCCTGGGCTCAAGCAATCCTACTGCCTCCAGAGTAGCTGGGACTACAGGCATGTGCGACCCATGCCCGGCTAATTTTTTCTATATATATTTTTAGTTGTCCAGCTGATTTCTTTCTATTTTTAGTAGAGACGGGGTCTCACTCTTGCTCAGGCTGATCTCGAACTCCTGACCTCCAGCAATCCTCTGGCCTCGGCCTCCCAGAGTGCCAGGATTACAGGCGTGAGCCACCATGCCTGGCCTCCATATGAATTTTAGAACCATTTTATTAAGTTTTACAAATAATCATGGTGGGATTTTAATTGAGTTTGCTTTAAATTGACATCTTTATATTGAGTCTTCCAGTTAATGAACATGTTATAGATCTCCGTTTATTTAGGTCTTTTTACATTTCTCTCAGCAATGTTTTTTAATTTTCAATGTATAGCTATCACATGCACTTTGTCAGATTTATCCCTAAGTATTTTATATTTTTTATGTTACTGTAAATGATATTGTTACAATTTATGATTTCAATTTCCAGTTTTTCATTGCTAGTATATAGAAAACACAATCGATCTTTGCATATTTATCTTGTATCCTGCAACTTTGCTAAACTCACTAGTTTTAGTACCTTTCTTATAGATTCCATAGGATTTTTTATATAGACAAGCATGCCATTTGTGAAAGACAGTTTTATTCTTTTCTTGCAATATGAATACTTTTTATTTTTTCCCTATTGCACTGGCTGCAACTTCTAGTACAATTTTGAATAGAATTGGTGAGAGTAGATATCCTTGCCTCATTCCTGATCTTAGGGGAAAACATTCAGTCTTTCACTATTAAGTGTGAAGTTAAATGTAGGTTTTTCATAGATGCTTTTTATTATGTTGAGGGGCTTCCCTCATTCCTAGTTAGTTAAGAGTGTTATTGAATAATTTTTGAATACTAAACCAATCTTGCATTCCTGGGATGAACCCCACTTGATCATGATGATGTATTCATTATCCTTTTTATACATAATTGGATTCAATTTTCTAGGGCAATCATAGAGCCCATTTAGTGTGTTTCCTATCTTTCAGGGATTATTGTCCTTTATTGCCTGATGTCCAATGTCTTGAAAACTGTTTTTTCATAGTTTTGTTCCTGTAAATTTGGTCTCTGTTACTCCATCTTGACTAGAAGCAGAAGTTCAAATGTTGCATTATTAACTTGAACTCTGGAGGAATTCTGGAAAAAAAAAACCGTGTCTTTGGGATCACAAACCAAAATAAGGTGTGTTTCCACACTAAATAGTGATAGTAGAAACTCAGGAACAGAGCAAACAGAAATGTAAATCCAAGGCTTAAGAGGCATCTGTAAGTCTGAGGAAGTCAGACTTTAAGAGTATTGCTAACTCTTTTATTTAAACAGTAAATTATATATATTTTGTAAGTGTAGCAGAAATAGCTCTTTTTAAAATGATATTATTCACATTTCTATTCTAGGAAAAGATACTGTTAGTGTGTATGCACACACATACTCGCACACAAGAATGGAAAAACAGTGAAAGTAAAATTTTAAAAAACCACTTACATCAATTGGTATACTTCATGCAGAGATCTTTAAATTGAACCTAGGCCTTCCAAAAAAATCAATCAAAGTGATATCTTCTTAAAGGCTAAAAGACATTCAATATTCGTAGAATTGCTTATTTATAAAACTTTAACTTTTAAGGTAAGTATACTTGTTATTAGTTGTCCCACAAGTTTAGGAATATTTCAGCTTTGAGAATATATTCCAATTATTGCAATTCTTATTTCTTATTAAATTATAAGAAAAAAATTAAACCTTCTTAGCAGAAGTGGTAGTTCCAGAAACAACTGGTGTTTTTAAACGGCAGCTTGTGGGTGGAGACCATGTCTCCCTAATTTGTCAGCAATTCAATGCTGAATTGATAGACGAATTGGAGTAGCCTAAAAGCTATAACTTCAAGAATTATGTCAGCCTAGATGAGCTATGGATCCATTGTTCTAGAATATTGACTTTCTTTTCTCAGGGATCTTTTTATTTTATTTATTTATTTTTAATTTTTTA
>RJWJ010040140.1:0-14112 GCA_004363605.1 Indri indri | reverse complement strand
ATCTACAGATTCAATGCAATCCATGTTAAAATACTAACACCATTTTTCACAAATGTGGAAAAAAATAATTCTATGCTTCATATAGAACCAGAGAAGACCCCGTATAGCAAAAGCAATCTTAAGCAAACAGAACAAATTGGGAGGCATCAATATACCAGACTTCAAGCTATACTACAAAGGCTATAGAAACTAAAACAGCATGGAACTGGCACAAGAACAGAGGCATAGACCAATGGAATAGAACTGAGAACCCAGATATAAAACCATCCTCACATAGCCATCTAATCTTTGACAAAGCAGACAAAAACATACATTGGGGAAAAGAATCCTTCTTCAATAAATTGTTCTGGAAAAATTGGATAGCCACATGTAGAAGACTGAAACAGGATCTGCACCTTTCACCTCTCACAGAAATCAACTCACAGTGGATAACACACTTAAAACAAACCATTTCCTTAAGCTGACACCTTGTTCTCCCCACAGGACATGTATGCAGAAAGAACTTCTTGTTTTATATAGATTTTTTTCATTTGCTAATGTAGTATTATGAACTACTTTATGACCGTCTGAAACTAGGAATTATATGAATAAAGTACAATGTTGCATCATTATTTTTATTTGCCTTTTTAAATTATTAGTGAGGTTAAATATATTTCCATATTAACCCTCAAAGTTCTGTTTAATGATTTTAACTGGTTACTATCCTTCCAGTATCTTCTCCACCACACTGTGACCTTCTAGAGAATAGACCCTATGCATCACTTGTCTCTATATCATTTGTGCAGTGCACTAAACAAGGCATCTTATACCAAATGGGTGTTGAGTAACAGCATTCCTGCCTCATGCCAGGCACAGATGCAGGGAACAGAGTGGCGGGCACCTCAAGAGGTACATTCTAAGCCCCATGATGCCTGGATTTGCCGGGCCACTCATTGCATGGAGAACTGATTTGGTTTGGTGACTCAGGTTCAAAGCCCAGCTCTGTGGCTCACCGGCTATGTGGCTTTGGGCAATGTTGCTTCATTTCTCTGGGTCTCAGTTTCTTTAGCTGTAAAATAAGGACATTTTAGACAAGCTCCAAGATCCCTCCTAATTTTTATCATGACACGATATTTGTGCAACATTTATAAATTTTAGTTATTTTCAAAACTCTGTTTTATTATTTTATGCATTGAATTAAGCAGGGTTGTTCAACAGAAATATAATATGGGCCATGAATACAAGTCATATATGGAATCTTAAATTTTCTAGTAGCCACATTTGAGTAAAAAGAAACAAGGTGAAATTAATTTAAATATTTTCTTTAACCCAGTATATCCAAAATATCATTTCAACATATGGCATTAGCCCCATTTCAAGTGCTCAACAACCACGCGTGGTCGGAGAGGATAATATGAAGGAGGGTGTAGGGAAGGCTGGCCTCTGCTGCTGCCGCCCTCTGGTGGATGTACAAGTGAGTGGCATCTCACAAAATGGGTGGGATGGGTGCAAGGAAGCCATGAGCCTGGGTGACCTACAAACTGTTATTATAATCCCCTTTACTCCACTCTCCATACCTAAAACACTGATAGCAATTTTGATTTTTTTTTTTGAAAGGGAAAAACAAAAACCCATTCACTTGTTTATGGTAAAAGAGCCACCTTTGATTTACTAATCAAGGTGATCATATTGAATCAAGCCACAGTAGAAGGAATGAAATATCACGTCCAATTCCATATACGTGAGAAATATGGGCTCTTCTGCCAACACTTTCTCAGGCCAGGAATTTAACTAAGTCATCTCTCTGTCTGAGTTGAAAGTCCAGTCAACGAATATTTACCTGGCATCCAGAAAAAAGAGAGCATAGATAACCTGAACTATTTTCAACTCCTTTATAATGATAATTATGCTCAGAGTCATTCAGCAAGCACACTGGAAAGCTCTGATGGGCCTTCTGCATCATCAGGGAGAGAATTGACTGTGTCTGGTGCGTTCTTACTCTTTGTAAATTGGTACCAAGTATATGTGGGACATATGTTGTGACCTGCTAGTAAGCAGAATATCTGATTTGTTGGAACAATTCATTTTTAGAACAGAAGAAAGAGCATGGATTTTGGAGTCAGACTTGGATTTGACTCTTAAATATGTCATTTGCTACATGATCTTGAGTTTAAAATTTAATCTCTTTAGACTTCAGTTTTCTTATCTGAAAAAATGGGAATGATGACTCATTTTGCAGGATATTCTTAGTATTACATTATCATTATTTATTCAATACATATTTGTCACGTACTCTATGCCAAACTGTGCATGGCAGGTGTGTACATACCTATACACACATACACAACCATAAAAAAAATGGAATCCACCTCTTCTTTCATGGGGCTTTTAGCTTGAGGTAGAAACAAATATTTGAAAAAATGACTAATGTTTGGAAAGGGAGCATGCAAAACACTATGGAAGCATGAAGTTGGGAACCTTATGGGGTGAGTCTCAGGCAGGGCCTCCTGAAGTATGGGGAAGTGTGGAGAGACAGAGCAGTGTTCTGAGTACACAGAACAGCATGTGCAAAGGCCCTGAGTTAAGAAAGAACATAATTATTTGAGGATCTAAAAGCAGTTCGGTCTGGAACAATGAGAACAACAAGAGAACGATGAAGTTGGAGGTTAGCAGGGTCACATTCAATAGGTTCTTATGAGAGTTTAGTCCTACATTTGGAGGACACAGAGCTGTTGGTGGTTATTAAACAGGAGAGTGACATCATTGTATTTCTTTTGTACATCTTTCTGGCTACATAGTAAGACATAAATTCAGTTACGATGGGAAGAACAAAGTGGAGGCTATAGCATGAATATAGGTGAAATATGATGGGGTTTGGTAGTGTGATGGAGAGAAGGGAGTTAATTTAAGCAATATTTAGGAGGAATAAGAGAATTAGCCAGACTGCTTTTTCTTCATGAATTGCTCAGTGGCACATGGCTGGTAGGTTTTTCCTGGTGCTGTGCTGTTCCTAAGTAGCACAGTTCATTCAGCAAATACTTACTGATGTTCTACTACATGCTACGTATTGTTCTAGGTGTGGCGATACCATGGTGTCTCAGACCATTTTGTGTTGCTATAAAGAAATACCTAAGGCTGGGTAATTTATAAAGAAAAAAGGTTTGTTTGTCTCATAGTCCTGCAGGCTGTACCAGAAGCATGGTGCCAAGCTGCTTTCACTCATGGCGGGAGGTGAAGGGGGCCGGTTTGTGCAGAGATCACATGGTCAAAGAGGAGGCAAGAGAGAGAGGGAGGAGGTGCCAGGCTCGTTTTAACAACCAGCTGTCAGGGGAACTGAGAGAATGAGAACTTACTCCTGAAGGAGGGCATTGATCTATTCATGACGGGTCCACCCCCATGACCCGCACACCTCCCATGACACAGTTCCAAAGCCACTTAAACATTTTCAGATATCTTTATAGCAACACCCCACTCTCAGTACCAATTTTCTGTATTTTTCCATTTTGTGGAAAAAGGAATACCTGAGGCTGGGTAATTTATAAAGAAGAAATCATTATTTGGCTCATAATTCTGATGTCTGGGAAAGTTCAAGATTGGGCATCTGCTGAGAGCCTCAGGCCACTTCTACTCCTGGCAGAAGGAGAAGAGGTGCTGGCGTGTGCAGAGATCACATGGCGGGAGAGGAAGTGAGGGGCAGGGGAGGTACCAGGCTCTTTTTAACAACCCGCTCTTGAGGGAACTACAGAGTGAGAACTCAGTCACGGCTGGGAGCGGGGGAGGCGGGGCGGCATGAATCTATTCATGAGGGATCTGCCCCCAGGACCCAAACACCTCCTAATAGGCCCCACCTCAGACACTGGGGATCAAATTTCAACATGAGGTTTGGAGGTGACAAATGTCTAAACCAGAGCAGATGGTAACAAAAGCAGACAAAATTCTAGCCCTCATGGAACATATACTCTCTTGGAAATATGGTTAAGGATAATATGACGTTCAGGGCTTGAACACATACTAGGCACCAGCACCATGCTGGCTCCCTTACACCACGATTCTAGGAGTATGGCATTGCCATCCCTGTATCACAGATAAAGACACCAAGTCTTACAGAGGTTCCTGGGATGAGAAGATGGTTCTGACTGGTTTGGTTATGTATCAACAGTAAGTCTTTTCATCCTGAATATCCTTTGCATCATTTATAAAGTTAGGGTTAAGATGTCAATGTCACTAGTCTGTTTTGTAGATCAAAAAACATGGTGTATGTAAAGTGCATGGTGCACAGAATAATTAGCAATCAATTTTAGTTGCTCTTCTTCTTCCATTTCCCTGTCAGGACAGATAACAGAGCAACTCATGTATCTACAATTAAGAAAAAAAATATTACTCATGGCTTAAAGACTCCACCAGTTATTTCCCCTCTTCCATCTTTATTCCACATAATCTTATGCCATTCATTCTTGGTCCAGTTTCTTACCTGAGCAACATAGGCCTCTTGGATTTCATGCTTCTGCCAAGAGATATGCAGAGGGACACCAGATTCTCTATTTACAAGCAAGGACCACAGCATTAACAAGAAGTATTTACACTCTGGGTTGAGAAACCGGCAACTCAAATGAACTGCAATGAACGAAGGGCTGACTGTAATGCCTGCTTACAGCCAGACATAAAACCCATTATCAGCTCATTGGCTGTTTGGACATAAAACGGCTTGGTCCCACCAAGATATTTCCCCAGCATGGGGATAAGTTTAATAAGAACTACAGATGACAGTAAAAAGCACATTTATGTCCTATAACCTACAGAAAGTCTTTATTGCATATAGAATAAATAATAGGCCACTGTGAATTGCTGGTCTGTAATTCCACTTAGGAGATTTGGGGCATGGAACACAGTGGGGAGAAACTGCTGTTTTAAAAACCAGGCCCTGGCACTGGAGAGGCAAAGAGAGAAGATGAGTTTCTGTGTAAAAGCCATGACGACCTGCTGGCAAGCAATGGTCCAGCACAACCACATTCACGAGGGCGCGGGCTGCCCTTCTCCTCAGCAGCAGATGGCCTAAGGCAAAATGACCAAGCAATACAAACATTATCTCGCTCAGTACTTAATCATCTTCAAAGCCACATCATAACCTATGTTTTACTGGACCCTTGTAATCACCATAGGAGATTAACAAAATTAGGACCCTTATCCCCGCTTTACATACAGGAGAACAGCGTTAACGTGGGATGGCCGGCATCACAGCATCTGCTGTTGCATCACGTAGAACAAGGGCCTTCCTGTTACCTCTCTGACCTCGCCACACTCAGTTCCCACCAGCCACATCCTCGCGCTTCCTAGTTGCTGTAGGTGTGCTTTGGCCTCAGAGCCCTTGAACTTGTCCTTCTCTCTACCTGGAACCCTCGCCCCCCAGGTACCAGACTAGCTTCCTCCCTCAACTCCGTTCAGATCTTTGCCCAAATATCACCTTTTCAATGGTCCTTCTTGCATCTGTATTTCCATTTGTATCCCCCACCCCAGTCCTCCCTATCTCTCTTTTCTGGTTTGTTTTTATCCATAGCACTTATCACCTTCTAAAAGTCTATATATTGCCTTTATTTATTTGTTTATTTTCTACTTTTCCCATCAGAATGTAAGCCCTACGAGGGCAGAGAATTTTGTTTGCTTTGCTCGCCACTAGAAGCTAGATCTGTGATACGCATATACTAGATGCCCAGAAAACACATATTGAATAGGTGAATGTGCAAATAAATGAATTAGTGCTATAGGGAGTAAGCGGCCACAGGCCTTCAAGAGATTCCCCGCTGCAACAGATTGCTGTTCAACGCTGTTCATAAGAATAGCAATAGCAGTGCATGCTTACTGAGTGTTTACTGTAAGTGCCATGCACTGTGTTAGGCACTTTAGTTGTGTTGGCGTGTAATTATCTTAATTAGCTCATGAGGCAGGCATATGCCCAAAGTCACACAGCTAGACGGAGCTGGAGCAAGTGACTTGCATGCACACAGCCCACATGCATCCTCAGTGTTGGGTGCTATGGTCTTCCTCATTACAACCTCACTTTCCCATTTTCTGGCTCTCAGGCTCTGCCTTCTCATCAGTGTTCCAGTGTGAGATGTCTCCTGTCTGACCCTCCAGATCCACGCGTCAGTCTTCTCCACTCGGCTCAGGGCCTCAGGAGGTGGATCCATGTGGACTACTCTTATCCTCTGTCTTCCCCTTGGGGCCAATAAAGTCTCACAAAAAGACCAGAGGGAAGAAGTTAGGGTACTTCCTCTCCTGGCTCCCTCCCTGTGTGGTCAACTTGGGCCATCTACCCTGTTCAACCAGAAGTCATGGCTCTGCTCCAGGTGGCTTCTTCACATGCCTTTCTGGTTCTGGGTCCAGCACCTGCTCTTCCGCCACATGTGCCAGGTTCAGGGGTGTAGCAGCCTGGCGCTTGGCTCTATATTGTGTGGTTTCCCCACACCCTGCTCCTTAAACAATTCCTTCATTAAACCCTCCTTGAACCACCCTAGTCTAAGCATGTCATCGGTTTCCCTCTGGGACCCTGACTGATGACACCCTTCATAAACCCTGAGCTCTGATTGTTCCCTCTGGCCTCACTCAGCCTGGTTCTCCCTCCCTCAAAGGGAGTCTGTGTATCACACATGTAAGTGCCTAGCACAGTTCTTGACTCACTGTGAGTACTCTTGACTGTTTGTTATTTTTTATTATGAATCCTTTCATAATCTAGTTTGCCTTCTTTTCACCCTCCTTTATTTCTGCTCCCCTTGGCCACTCCCACTCTACTGGGTTGAATAGTGTCCCTTCAAAATTCACATCTGCCCAGAACACCTCAGAATGTAACCTGATTTGGAAATAGGGTCCTTGCAAATGTAATGAATGGAGTAAAATGAGATCATGCTGGATTAGGGTAGGTCCTAATCCAATGACAGTGTCTTACTAGAAGACAAAACAGAGACACACACAGAGACGACAGCCAGGTAATAACAGAGCAGAAACTGGAGTGTTGGAGCTGCAAGCCAAGGAAGGCCAGGGACTGCTGGCATCCACTAGAAGCTAGGAGAGGCAGGGAGGAAATCTTCCCTAGAACTTTCGGAGAGAGCATGGCCCTGCCAATGCTTTGCTTTTGGACCTCTAGCTTCCAGAAGGGTGAGAGAATAAATTTCTGTTGCCTTATGCCCACCTCCGACTCCCACTCAGTTCGTGGTGCTTTGTTACAGCAGCTTTGGGAAACTAATACACCCACCAACTGCACATTCTAGCCCAGCCTGGATTTTGAGTTCCCACAGTAGATGTGCTGTTTCCTTCCTCCACGTCTTTGCATACCGTACGCTGCTTTTTCCCTCTGGCTGGGAGTGCCCTCCCATTGAGCCACCTTATCCAGGAGACCTTGCCTGACTATCCAAGTCCAGCCCAGGGAAACCCCTCCTCTGAGTTGCACGATGCTTTCCTTGTATTGCCGCCATCACAGAACCTATCACATTGTACAGCAGCACATTGTGCTGTGGGATTTGTGAGCACAATATGACCCAGTCCATCTAATTCTTAGTTGTATTAAGGGTGAGCAGCATGTATTAATGCTGACTAACGTTCATTGAGTGCTTCCTATGTGCTCAGCACTGTTCTAAGTGCTTTATTTGAATTAACTCATGTACTCCAACTTACTACCCTATGAGGTAGGTACTATTAATTTTCCCATTTTATAGTTGGCCACGATGGAAAGCATGGACGAAGTGAACCAGTGGCCCATCTGCATTATTCTTGGCATTCTTCCAGGTGTACTTTGCAATTCCACCAGCAAACCCCACTGTATGATTTCACTTTCCAAGTGCAAATCCATCTTTGCCTTAAACTCATTTATGCCGCCCGCTCCCACTATATCACCCACGCTCGACTGTTGCATGGGCAATAACTCTCTGCCAGCCTCTGAACGGTTTTCCCCATCATCAAGAAGGCGCAATTGATTCAAAGTGTTAATATTTGCTCACCACCGAGACCATCCGGGGGCTTCATTACTCATAGCAATGCCACCCGCTGGAGCTCCAGGAGTGCAGGACTCCTGAAGGCTGTGCATGAGCCAATGATGGGAGTAGTGGGCTTCCTGGATAAGCAAAAATCTCATCACAGAAAGATATGCAACCTCTCCCCTAACTTGGGCTTTCTGGCATACAGATGAGAAAAGGTTTAAAGGAACACGAATGGGAATTGGATACCTGTCCATGCTACTGAGTCCTAGAGTTCCTGAACCCCATTCATTCATTCAACTGCCATGTATTAAATATACACTACTTGCCAGGCATTCTTCTAGATGCTAGGAACGCAACACAAAACAAGGCTCCCTCTCATCCATCTTCCTTTTCTCGGGTAGGACCACACCTGCTGCATCCATGGCCATCTGCTCTATCTTATTTCCTTTAAGACAACTGGACTGACTCACAGAGAAAGTAAGGAATAGAGCAGGGCCATTTGCAGTAAAAGTCTCAGCCCTCCCTACTTGCTCCAAACACAGCCCTTCCCTTCCTCCTCACTCTGTCTTGCCTCTTAGCACTGTTGCTGTTTTAGGACCCTCCTCTTTCTTCCCTGGGCTGTTCACTGCCATCACACCTTCCCTGGAAGTGGCATGATGGAGTGGCCATGTGCATGGACTCTGAGCCAGGTAGTCTGGGTTGAATCCAGCCTGATATATTCTAGTCAATATAATATTCTAGTAATCATAGGGAAGTCATTGAAACCCCATGACCCTCGGTTTTCTCATCCATAAAATGGTGATGAAAATGATAGTAACAACTTCAGAGGGTTGTTGGGACAATTTAATGCATTATCAGGCAAAGTGTTTAAAACAGTGCCTGGCACACAGTAACTGCTCACTAAACATTTTAGCTAATTCTATTATAAATGTTGTTATCACCTGGTTGATGTTTGATACAGGCATGACAGTGCCACTGTAAATCTGGCCATTTCTTTGTGTTCTGTATGTATGCATCTTTAACTGATAGTCATCGGTCAGCCACTGGGTCCTATGCTGGGAGGTATGAGGGCTACAGAGGCAAAGACAACACAGGTTTCAACTTCAGGGAGCACACAGTCCAGTGGGGCAGACCAACAAGACACAATTATAAGGCCACACGAGGTGGCTCACGCCTGTAATCCTAGCACTCTGGGAGGCTGAGGCAAGAGGATCCCTTGAACTCGGGAGTTCAAGACCAGCCTGAACAAGAGCGAGATCCCATCTCTATTAAAAATAGAAAAAAATAGCTGGATATCATGGCACATGCCTATAGTCCCAGCTACACAGGAGGCTGAGGCAGGAGGATCACTGAGCCCAGGAGTTTGAGGTTGCTGTGAGCTATGATGATGCCACGGCACTCTACCCCAGGTGACAGAGCAGGACTCTGTCGCAAAAAAAAAAAAAAAAAAGAAACAAAAAGAAAAGAGACACAATTACAAGTAGTCCAATGCACTAAAGGGGTGCTTTATATGCTGATCATTTTTAATCCTTCCAATAACCTAATAGAGTAAGCACTTCACCCCAATTTCACAGGAAGTCACAGCCAGGCTAAGCAATTTCTCCAAGGTCACACAGCTAGGAAGAGGCAGAGAAAAGGCCCAAAGGCAGGCCGTCTGGCTCCAGACTTTTGCTCGCAGTCCCTGTGCTATGCTACTGTCATGCACTGGAGATCCAGGTAGAAATAAAGGGGCGCACCGGGAAGGCAACACAGAGGAGGCTGATCTCCAGCAGATGAGAAGGGTAGTGCAGGAGGAGAGCACGCTGAGCCAGCAGGAACAGCCTGGGCAAAGAAGTGGGGAGCACACGTCCAGGGAAGTGTGGTCTAGGGACACTGGCACTGGCATCTGGGACGGGAGGGCCCCGAGGGGTGGGGAAGGAGGCTGGGGAGGGAGCTAAGGAGGCTGCAGGAGGAACTTGCTAAATTTACAATGTGGTCACATCTGAAGTTTAGGAAGAAAACCCAAAGCCAAACTCTCTCCGGGGTGCTGTGTGCTTTCTCGGTTCTCCGCTAGCCCTCTAAGGTAAGGAGCAGGGAGAAAGAGAGCCAGAATCATGCCCACTGCTTTGTCTTCTGGTCTGTGCTGCATGTAGACAGACCAGTCTTTCACCTTTGGTGTCCTCCTTGCTGCAGAAACCTGGAAAACTCACTTCACCTTTCTGAGCCTGTTTTCTCACCAGAGTAACGAGTGATGGTTACAGCCACCTTGCAGGGTAGATCGATAAGAGGGTAAAGTGAGAAAATGCAGGCACTCAGGAAGGGACCATTTTTTTCCTCAGGACCCTTCCTTCACTGCCCTTTCCCCACCTTGGTGGGACATGTAGGGTCTCCTGCCCAAGTGCCCATCAAGTTTTGGATTGTCAACAGAGAAGTACGTCTCAGGTTTCATAAGTAAGTGCACACAAGTCCCAGGGTAAACTGCCAATTCTCCACCGCCTGGGCCAGGAGCCGTGGGCTGTTAGACAAAAGGAGACATTAGCCTGAGCAGCTTCTTTCCTGATTACCTTTGCTCACACATCCCTTCCTGCCGTGACATCACGTTCTGATGTGGAGCATCTGGTTCCTCGGCAGGGGGATGCCACATTCTAACTGTGGGAGGCCACTGTTTGGGGAAGTTGGCCAAGTCAGAGGCTGTCTGCCTCCCTGCTGCCTTCTCCAGTGCTGCCAGAAAGGAGGCGGAGGAAGAAGGAAGGGGCCTCGGTCCTCACTGACTCCATCCCTCCCTGAGGCAGGAGGGAGAACCAGCAGTGGCCAGGGGAGAGGATGCTCAGGTCGGAGATGGGCTCCAGAACACCCTCGCTGGCCCTGTCCCTTTACACACATGGGCCTGACATCCCAGGCTAGGAGATGGTGTATGCGACAAGTCCACAGGTTTGGAATGACATAGACCCACATGTGACTACTAGCTTCATGACCGTGAGCAAGTTGCTTAGCCTCTCTGTATCAGTTTCCCAGGGCTGCCATAACAAAGTGCCATATGCTGGGTGGCTTGAGCAATGGCATTTATTGTCTGTTGGTTCAGGAGGCTGGAAGTCTGAGGTCGAGGTGTGGGCGGGGTTGTTTCCTTCTGAGGGCTGAGCGGGTGAATCTGTTCCAGGCCTCTCCTCCAGTTTCTGGTGGTTTGCGGGCAATCTTTGGCATTACTTGGCATGTAGAAGAATTATCCTGATCTCTGCCTTTATCTTCACACAGCTTCTCCCTGCATGTCTGTCCAAATTTCTCCTGTGTATGAGAACATTGGTCGTATTGGATTAGAACCCACCATAATGGATTCATCTTAACTAACTATCTGCAATGACTCTATTCCCAAATAAAATCACATTCTGAGGTACCGTAAGGTTAGGACTTCAACATATTTATTTGGAGGCGGGAGGGGGTACAATTCAACCCCTGACATTCTCTGAGGCTGTTTTCTTCCCAGTGGAGCGAGGCAATAAAGCCCGATAGAGCCTCAGCACCCCACAGGGCTGATTGTGCCTCACAGGGTGTGTGGCAGTTAAAGGAGGTAGGGAAGGTAAGTGCCGACAGAGAGCAGTATCGGGAAATGTGATTTCCTTTCCTAAAGATGGGGAGAGACCTCTGTTAATCTGCTATCCACAAATTAACTGAACTTAGTATCTATCCTGACATGCCCCTGGGGAATCTAAAGGTCATTTAATCTAACCTCCATCTTGAATAGGAAGGAAACTGAGGCCAAAAAAAAAAAAAAAAAAGGAAAATCATTTTGCTGATTTAATGACTAGCCTTGGGCTAGAACTAATTTTTCTCCTTGGAATAAGAAGCCATCTCATCCAGGGAAACATCCTCTATATGAGAATGTCCTACATACAGCTCCTCACTGCCTTGCGGTAACACCGACGGTTTATCTCATGGAGCACGAGTGGTCTTTCTCCAGCCTCTCCCACAGCTATCCTCTGGTTCAGACTTTACTACGCACAACAAAATAAGCCCAGCAGGGAGAACTTGCCCCACTGGATGGATGAGGAAACAGAGATTCAGATGCACAGAGGCACAGGGCTTGTTAAAGGTCACATGCCTAGCGCATGGTAAGACAAGGGTCAGAATGCAAGTTTCACCGCTGCAAGTCCAGAGCTCTCTCCTCCACTGTGTGGTTTTACATGTGACTCTCAGTCCCTCTCCAATGGCAGAATCCTATGCAAGGTTCAGGGAGGATATCTAGGGAAGGATCTAGCCACCTGCCTCCATTGTTCCAGCTTCCAAGACCTTCCACGCAACTATCTCAGATTCCTCTTTGAAATACCCGCCTTCCATCATGCTGCTCTGGTGCTCAACAACACCCACAGTCACAGAGCGAAGACACAGGAAAACATGCCACGCGTTCCAGATCCTGCTCCTGGTGCAGGGTGGAGGCACTTATTATGGGGCCAGGAATCCCAGCTCTGATGCTCAGGCAGGTGGGGTACTAGGGAGAGGGACCACCTGGGCCTCCAGGTGGCTTTCTGCTCTGAGAAAGTTTCTCAGCCTCGAGACGAGTAGACATCATGCATTATGCTCACTCTCACATGGATGGGTCCAGAAGAACCTGCACCAGGATCTGGGTGAGTCGTTTGCGAGGAATGTCAGGAAAGCACACAAAGAGACACCTGCATGTAAGAATGGATGACTGATAGAACTAAAAAGTCACAGGAAGCCAGAAAGCAAAGTCTTAGTATGTGAACTAATAATCATGATTTATTGATCAACCAACTGATTCATTCATCCCTGCAACAAGCACTGAGGATTACCCCGAGTGAGGCGCTGTGCTAGGCACTGCCCAGCAATGAGCAGGACAACACAGCCCCCACCACCAGGGGACTCTGGTCCTCGATAGCAGAATGTCAGAATAGGCCCATTCCATTGGAATCAAAAGGGCTGTTTTAGGGATAGAAACGAGCAAAATAATTACAGGCAATAAGGCGAGCGGCAGAGCCTTTTGGCAGCTCTAGGGCCACAGTGCTGTAAATAACAGCATGTTGAAATGGCCTGGGGGTGCAATAACTGAAGAGGGGTACAAGTCATTTTGTGATTCGAGGAACAAAATGACACCTTTACAATGGCTGCAAATTAGCCTTGCCATAGGAAAACTCAGAGGCAGTGATTCATGAGCAAGACTCCCTGCACCACCTCTGAGAGAGGCTCTTAGACCAGAGTGCTCAGATCTAAAGTCCACTGTAAAGCCCAGGACCCCACACTCGGCACAGACTCTGCCCATGGTAGCCAGAATGAAGGTCACAGAGTGGAAAGAGTGTCTATTTAGGAGCCAGAGAGCCTGAAGTCTGACATCTGTCAAGCCCCTTACAAGCTAGAGATCTTGGCCAAGTAACTAGATGTCTCAGAGCCCTGAGTTCCCATCTGTAAAATGGGCATATTCGCAACAAAAAATATTGAGAGCCCACTCTGTGGTCTCTGTGCTTTTCCTGCATTATCTCGTTTAGTCCACAGTTTAATCCTGTAAAGCAGGTCCTAAGTTACCACGATATTTCACACCGGGAAAGTGACACATGGAAAGCCCAAACAAGTTTCCGTTTCCACAGCTGCTAAGTAGAAAAGATAAGATTGGTGTTCCATAGCCTGAGCTCTTGACACCTTTAATAATAACAGTAACTGCTTCTCAGTGATGAAGTGAGGAATAAATCAAATTGCACATGGGAAAGCATTTTTTAAAAACCACAAACTATTATATACATACGAGGGGGGTTATTATTTCTTCCCTCCCTGGGCATGAATAGACTTACAATAAGCCAAGGAAATTTCATTTCAAATCCTACTTTCCCTTTATTCCTCAACTGTTACAGTAAAATGAGGGCTTGGGGATTTTGGGAAACAGACAAGAGCCAAGGAACCAGCTACAGATATATGAGATGGAAAAGAAAGAACCAAGGGGCCTCGTTGTGCACACAATTTGCAAGCTGATGTGCAAACTATTTGCTGGGACCAATTACTCTCATCTTAATTAATGAACACACAAACTACAATCTGTCTGAGAAATGTGAAAAAAATACGGCATGTGTTTGGAGGTTGCAGTGTGCCAGCCACCAAATCTGGAAGCACCTTCATCAAACTGCTGGGCTGGGAGTCACGATGGAGACCACCTTACAGCATCCTAATGATACTGGAATTGGGTTCA
>RJWJ010040139.1:0-14123 GCA_004363605.1 Indri indri | reverse complement strand
AAGTTACAAAGATTGTCTTTCTCAGGGAAGTGGAAAATTTGTTAACATGAAGAAGAAGTCAAATTGCATTCTAAAAGATTCCAATGAGTAGAGATTCTAAAACTCTTAAGAATCCAATTCTAATCCTCTTCACAAAGAAAATGTTCTTCATTGTGTGCTCTCTGATGTTTTTCTTCTTCTAACACATGCTGATTTCCTGTGGTGCTTCCTTCTGTGAAAAATTATCCTAGTTGATCCCATGCTTTTATAAACAAGCATGTTTATAAAAATTGGTGATGACCAAGAGAGAGAAATTTAGATAATAGTTTTGACATATATATATATATATCCACGGAATATATACAACTAAATATATTGAATATACTACTCTAGCAAAATGTGGCCACACTATTAATATATAAAATCACTAAATTTATATTTACCTTGCTAACAAGGTATATGGATATTTATTAATATGTAGATTAAACTGGAAGCACATTTAAAATTGGTTTTAAAAGAGAAATAAAATTAATTGATGGTTGAGTCATTTACATCATGACATTTATTCTTTAAAAACCTAGGTAGGTTCTGTGTATTTAACATATATATGTAAAAGAATGATTTAAAAATAATTTGTAAAAAAATAATGTATATCAGATTTGGACAGGTGGGATTGGGAATTTGCTATATTTATAATATAAGTGATAATATAGAAAATTCTATGAGCCCAAATCAAAAAGCACTTTCACATTGGCAGCTATTATAACAGAAGACTTGATATTATAGTTAGACATAGTTCACCACAGTCTTGAAATTAATAGACCTTATCAATGCTTTCAAGTATGATTTTATATTTATGTTTTACTTAAAAACCCGTAGACTTATAGCTGAATAGAAAATTTTAAATAAGATTTCAATTTTTTTTGAACTCCATCTTTGGAGAATTATTTGACTAATACCTGGGAAAAGATCTTTACTTGAAAAGTTTATAAGATACCTTCAGGATGTGACTACTAGGAAGAAAGTAGGAAACTAGCTGCCTAGTGTTGGAGACAGACAGGAACACAGCAAGTATAGTTGGTTTTGTACCTAGAAAACCAGATCCGTGGATTCAACCAATCACTGATCAAAAATGTTTGAGGAAAAAAAGCAATAAAAATAACAATTAAAAATAACACAAATACAAAATAACAACTATTTATAACACATTTACATTTTGTTATATTGTCTTAGGTATTAGAAATAATATAGAGATGACTTAAAGTATATGGAAGGATGTGAATTAGTTATATGTGAATGTTATACCATTTCGTATAAGGGACTTGAGCACCAATGGATTTTGGTGTCCGTGGAGGTTCCTGGAACCAATCCTCAGCAGATACTGAGGAACAACTGTAGTTCAGATAGCATAAGCTACTGCTATTTTCTGACACACTGTATTCAGAAGCAAAGTTAAATATATATATATATATATATAAATTTTTAACTAAAATTCATATAAAAGGTGAAACAGGAAAATATTTAAAGGTATATAATATATAGATATACCAAATATTTTAGAACGTTTTTCTTGAGAAATGCTAGATTAATTGGAAGAGAAAAGTCTATTTTCTTCAAAGAGAAACAATAATATAATTATTAAATTAAATATTGTTTTATTTCTATCTTATTTCATTTGAAACATGTTTCTATTTAGAGTGTAATGCTCTCATTTTCAGAGTACAATTACACCGTTGGAGAAAAGCAGAAATAGAGTAATTTGTATCATAGGAGGAAATTCACAAGGACGACTATAAGAAGCTGATTTCATAATTACACATTTAATTCATTTTATAATCTAATTGAGAAAACAGACATATAAACACATAACAAAATAAATGAAGATACTTCTGTCTTCTAAGTTGTTTCAACAAAATCCCAAGGAGGGGGAAGGAAACCTCTCTTGACAGCTAAGTTAGAAAGAATGATCCAGGATATTTGAGGATATTAGATATACATATATGTGTATGTATGTGCATATATATATATATATGTTGTGTGTATAAGAAAACAGATGAATAAGTATTGTGAGCAATTGCTTTATTGGGGAAAATACACTGTCTTTTGTCTAACTTACAACATTTTACTTACCCTAAAGTATCTCTAATTTGCAGCTCATTATGGACATGGGCAAGAGAACAATTGGCTAAATGTTATAGTCCATTTGTTCCCAGTTGCCTCCTGCCTATTATTCCAGTTATTTTCCCAAGTCTTATCTTGCTTGTCATTTAAATAGTCTGTCCTAGTTACTACTAGATCTCTCAAACTCTAGGCTGAAGAACATGATCCAGCCTTTCTTCCATGTTATGATGAAAGCTCCTTATAATTAAGGGCCATGTGTTCCCATGAAATTGGTGAAACCATTGTGAATAACATGCATTTTATATAAAATATGATTAATTTATATTGTATACTATAAATAAAGTATATAAATAGATGTTAATTTTCATATTTGATATATAATTAATTATCTCCCTACTCCCTTTTCTGGCTTTCTAATTATGGAGACTGATCTGACAGTTTTTCCTTCTTTTTGTCTGTCTGGTTTTTTTTAATCTATTTATTTCAAGAATATCAACTTGACCCCACCGCGATCTCTAACCTTGGCTTTAAATTACTGACTTCTTAAAATATGCCTTGATTTAATTTGGGTATACTTTAAGAATTCTTCTTTGGCTAATGAAGATTCTAATCTTGACCTTATATGTCTTTCTCTCTTGCCTCTTGAATACTGACAAGATGCTGGCTGGTCCCAAATACAGTTGATTTTTCATATTCATCAGTTTCACCACCAGGGATTCGATTCACTCCAGATCAAAACCATTTTTTTTAAATGTCTTCACCAAATATGTTCAGACATTTTTCCTTGTCATTTTTCCCTAAACAATGCAATGTAACAACTATTTATGTAACATTTACATTGTATAGCATATTATAAGTAATCCAGAGATGATTTAAAATATATGAGAGTATGTGCCTAAGGTATCTTCAAATACAACACCATTTTCTATCAGGGACTTGAGTATCCATGGATTTTTGTGTCTGCAGCAGGTCCTGCAAACAATCCCCCACAGACACCAAGAGGGACTGTGTATTTATAACATGCCCTTCACAATTATGTAGCTATCAATGATATTTCAACTTTGAATTTGTATTAAAAGATTTGAAAAACATTGTAAGCATTTAGAAAATCATGTAACAATCATCACTCTCTTGCCATTATTAGTACAATCATCACTGCCACCTTCTTTGTCAAAACCACCACCAGCTATGGTTTATTTAGCCCTGGCCATTGGGCAAGTGTTATGTTAGAAATTTTAAACACAACCACTTCAATTATCATAAATCTGCAAAGCAGGTATGGGTATATTGAGAGAGAGAAAGAGAGAATATGAGTTGCAGAGCATGAAGTGACTGGCCCATGATCACTAATACGAGGCACATCCAAGATTGCAAACTAGATGAGTCTTGCAAAATCCATGCTCATTGGTTCTGTTTTATCATGATGCCTTAAGAAATTTAGAACTTAAGGTAAAAGGTAAAAAGGAACAGTTTAAAACACCTTCATTTAATTGCTTAAATGAGGTTACCTACTTTGGTGCCATCAACAAAAAATTATAGACAAACAATAACTAATTTAAGAACAGAACAAGACATTTGTTATTTGTTACTTTATAAAACAAAACCTTAAGTCAAGTAATAAATTCAAATCATATAAGAATGAAATACATTAAAATTTTAAGTGATATACATGAATTCTTTATTTTTTCTGTATGCTATAAATAAAATCATAAGTTTTGCAACTATATTCTTTCTTATGAATCATTCAAATTGATTCAATGAAATATTATTGTCATTCAATGTAAAAATATGCATGTAGAATATAATCAATATAAGGTTAAATTTGTTCATTCTTTATGATAAAATTCATTCTCTGAGTTAATTTGAGTGTTTTTAAAATAGAAATTTTAATTTTTGTGTGGAGAAAAATAACATGCTACTTTACTTATTATTTAACATGACAGATAATATAATTAAAATATAGAAGAAGGAGGAGGAGAATGTCTTGTTCTTTTGAGTAGATGCCCAGTAATGGGATTGCTGGGTCAAATGGTAGTTCTACTTGTAGCTCTTTGAGGTATCTCCATATTAATTTCCACAGAGGTTGTACTAGTTTGTAGTCCCACCAGCAGTGCATGAGTGTTCCTATCTCTCCTCATCCATGCCAGCATTTATTGTTTTGGGACTTTTTGAGAAAGGCCATTCTTACAGGAGATCAGTGATATCTCATTGTGGTTTTGATTTGCATTTCCCTGAGGATTAGAGATGTTGAGCATTTTTTCATATGTTTCTTGGCCATTAGTCTAGCTTCTTTCGGAAAGTTTCTGTTCATGTCCTTTGCCCACTTTTTGATAGGGTTGTTTGATTTTTTCTTGCTGATTTTCCTGAGTTCTATATAGATTCTAGTTATCAGTCCTTTATTGGAGGTGTAACATGCAAATATTTTCTCCCATTCTGTAGGTTGTCTGTTTGCTCTTGTGATAGTTTCCTTGGCTGTGCAGAAGCTTTTTAATTTGATCAGGTCCCATTTATTTATTTTTGTTGTTGCGATTGCCTTTGGGGTCTCGGGGATGGAAACGCTTGAAGCTCTGACTCGGGTGGGGTGAAGGCAATATATGTAACCTAAATATTTGTACCCCCGTAATATGCTAAAGTAAAAAAAAAAAAAATTTAAAAAAACAAGGAGGAGAAGGAAAAGGGAAAAGGAGGAGAAATATAGCGATTTTTTTTAAAGATTATGGACTTTATGTAATCTATGTGCTGTAGATACATACACATATTGCCATAAATACTAGAATCCAAGTCTTCTATATTAACAATTGTTTTTCAATACATTATTGTTATTTATAATCACCATGTTGTAAAACAGATCTCCAGAATTTATTTATCCTAAGTGAAACTCTGTGTTCTTTGGCCATCTCTCAATTTACCTCCCCACCCCTACCCCAATCCCTGGCAGCCACTATTTTACTCTCTGCCTCTGTGAGTTCAGCATTTCTAAATTCCACATATAGTTGAGATCATGCAGTAAGTATTTGTCTTTCAGTGGCTGGTTTAATTTTACTTAGTATAATATCTTCTAGGTTCATCCGTGTTTTTACAAATGACAGGATTCCCTTATGTATTAACGCTGAATAGCATTCTGTTGTATGTGTGTGTGGGATGGTTGATTCCATGTCAGGCTATTGTGAATAATTCTGCAGTGAGCATGGGGGTATAGATATCTCTTCCACACACTGATTTCATTCCTTTGGATATATACTCAGAAGTGGGAATGCTGATCATATGTAGCTCTGTCTTTACTTTTTTGTGGAACTTTTTTGTGGAACTACTCTTTTCCATAATGGCTGTACTAACTCGCATTACTGCCAACAGTGCATGAGGTTTCCCTTTTCTCCACCCCCACCTCACCAACACCTGTTATCTTTCCTTTTTATGATAATAGCCATTCTAACAGAGGTAAGGTGAAATCTCATTGTGGTTTTGATTTGAATTGTCCTGATAATTAGTGATGTTGAACATTTTTTCAAACATCTGTTGGCCATTTGTATGTCTTCTTTGGATAAATGTTTACTCGGGTCCTTGCCCATTCTTTAATCACGTTTTTTTGTTTGTTTTTGCTATTGAGTTTTTTGAGTCCCTTATATATTTTGGATATTAATTCCTTATATGATGTATGGCTTGCAAATATTTTCTCCCATGCCATAGGCTGTCTTTTTGCTCTGTTGATTGTGTCCTTTGGTGTGAAGAAGATTTTTAGTTTGATGTAATCTCATTTGTCAATCTTTGTTTTTTTTAGTCTATTGCTTTTGGGATCATATCCAAAAAATCATTGCCCAAGCCAAAGTCAAGAAGCTTTTCCCAATATTCTTTTCCTAGTAGTTTTACACTTTGGGGATTCACATTTAAGTATTCAATGCTTTTGAGTTGAGTTTTTATATAGTGAAAAATAAGGGGTTTAATTTCATTCTTGTGTATGGGGATATCCGGTTTTCCCCATCACCATTCATTTAGGATACTGTCCTTTATTCATTGTGTGTTTCGGGCACCTTTGCCAAACAGCAATTGACCGTAAATGTATGGACCTCTTTCTGTGCTCTCTATATTAGGTCTTTGATCTATTTCCAGTTAATTTTTGTGTAATGTATAAGGTAGCATCCAACTTTATTCTTTTTCTTTTTTATGTGGATATCCAGTTCCCAACATAATTTGTTGAAAAGACTGCCCTTTCCCACAGAATAATCTTGACATCATTGTGAAAAATACTGGACCATATATGTGAAGGTTTATATCTGAACTTTTAATTATATTCTACTGGTCTATATGCCTGTCTTTACACCAGCACCACATAGTTTTGATTAATGTATTTTGTATAACAGTAAGGTTTGCAATAAGGAAATGTGAGGTGTCCAACTTTGTTTTTTTCAAGGTTGTTTTGGCTATTCAGCATCCTTGAATTTAAATTTTAAATTCCCATATTTGCTTAGCTATATAAATCTGAAAAATATATACAATATATCTAAAATACACATTATTTTACATAGACTACAGTGCTCCTATCAGTTAAATTTTATTGCTTATTATTGTGTTATTTCAAAATTGTTGACTTTTAATGTAATACATTAGGTTTACTAGGCCTAATATACGAATATTTTTTCACAGTTGATTTGTATTTTGTAAAATATCTCATCAATATGCAACCAGAATAATACATTGCCCTAATAACGGATCTCACACCTGCCTGCACATACAATTCTCTTAAGAGCTTTGTTTTGGGGAAATCCCAGGACAGTATAGAAAAACAACCCACCAAACTGAGATGGAGTCGAAAGACCAGGTAATGATGCAGACAATTCTAGTTTGGCAAGTTATTAATACATGAGTTTATTAGGGGTTAATTACACAGGGCATTCACTCCTTGCACAGGAATTCCCAAGATATTCAGTTTTCTGGACACTCACTCCTGGACAGCGCACAAGAGTTCTTCAGAGAGTAAAAACTGCATGGTCTGGCCATGGTGTTGCCTTAATTCCTACCCTAGTGAGTGACCCAGAGCTCTTACATTGTATCATCAGATGTTCATACTGAAACAAATCAAGCATGGCTGGTACAATCATCGTGTGCCTTCATATAACCTATGTTATTTTAAAGATATTATAATTCTCCACTAGGCAGAGATTTTCGTGTTACAATTGGCTAAAGGGTATTATAGGTCAGCTAAAGCAGTTCTAAAGCAGTCAGGGCTGATTTACACCTGTTGCCTCTGCTTCAAAACAGCGCTGAGGCTCATCTCTTGTGCCTCATGATTACCTTTCAGCATTTGCTTAATCTATTTTGTAACGATTTTGTTGAGCACTCAAGGCTAGCACAGCAAAGTGTTCCTCTTTGTGTGATGGGGAACTTGCATTTTCCCCTCAAGCTTTGGAAATAATAGCCTGGGCTGCATCACTGGGTGTCTGTGGTGAGTCTTGGGAATCTGAGCTCTTTATCTATTCCTAAACTGATTCAAATCAGAAGTACTTGAAAATCATTAATTAGAATAAAGATAATGAAAAACTGCTAATTCAACTTTGTCCCTATTTGCATAGAAGAGAAGAGTAGAAGAAGAAGTGAGAAAGAGATAATTCGAAAATGGGATGGTGACCAAGACAGACATAGCACAATCATTAGAGTCTTTACTGAAGACCAACATGATGCCTAAAACTTGAAGCCATATAGGAAATTTATTGGTGTTTACCGTCATCAGCTTTTAACAAAATTATGTGAAAAATTAGTAATATAATTGTCTCATTATTTTAATAATCCAGTATTGAATTTTCTCAATGATTGCGGAAAATGGTATATTATTTTATCTGCCTTTTCGGTATATATTTTTGTGTTTGGCTGGAAAATATTGGCACTTATAATAAAAAAGCAAGAAAGAAGAAAAAAGAAGGAAAGAGGGAGACAGAAAAAAAATACAAAGAAAAGGAAAGGAAGGGAGAAAAGAAAAAAGGAAAAAGAAGAAAAGAGAATTGGAAATAAAAAGAAGGAAAGCAAAGGAAAATAATTAATGGACAGCATGTAGAAAATTGTTACATACAATTTTAAATTCCTGGCTTTTCTTGAAAACACTGAAACAACCGGCCATACCTACGTCAACAAGTGGAAGAAACAAAGGAAAAACTAGCTAGTCCTTCAGCCTGGCAAGCACTTTATTGATTCTGTATGTTAGCTATTTATGCCTTACATCTATTTGTTCCATTTCCCCAATAGGATGCACACCTGGCCTCTGTAGGTATTTGTGTTTATGAATCATGATCACAATAAAAATCACAGAAACTTTTGCTATTTGTACTGGCTTATAAAATACAAAGGCATATCAAAATCCATTCTTCTGCTTTGATTCCAATGGTCTTTCATTCTTAGACTTATTCTCTGAATTCAGCAAAGAAGTCAAATCATGCTTGCTTGATTTTTTATGCTCTCTTTTTGGTTTAGTGTTTATAAAATTAAAGATTAACCAGTGTTATACTTAAAACAAATTCAAGAAAAAACAGTAATGACTGTATAAACAAAACAATAAAATTCTAGATAAAGCAATGAAGTAAGAAAATTATAACTCTTTCAAGCTAGAAGCAATTTGATAAGTTGCTTTTGCTGTGCTCTTATAACATAAAAGAGTTAATTTGATTTTGCAGAGCATAAATTTGACTGACTACAGGAAGCCAATTAAATCAAATCTGTATTTAAGAAAAATTACACAAAAGTTTGATATAATTTAAACAAAAAATAATTCAGTTAGTGAAACATTTCAATGAATTTCATGTGCATGGTAAACCTAAAACTTTCAACAACTTGTTACTTCTTTAACTAGGACATCTGAAAGCAAATTTATGGCAGATGATTATAAAATTGTGTTATATGCACAAAGCAGTTAGTTTGATGAAACCTGAAAATTTTCTGGTGTCAGCACTATTTACGAATTATTGATCTATTCATGGGCATAAAATGATGCAAATAAAAGTGATGGGAGAAAAAGAGTGCCAAAGATCCAGCTTGCAAAACACTAGTCAGTGTTTGCACTAATTCATTTCTCTTGAAAACTCCTGGCATACATCACTAGTTTTTGTCTTATAAAATAACAACTGCAAAATATAGCACTTGGAAATTTTTTTAGGATTAAAAAACATAATATTATATAATTCTTGCATTATTGATAACACATATAATAGATTTTGTTTTCATTTATAAACATGGAAAAATTTTCAAAAATAAGTAGAATCTGATACAATTGTCTAAATGTCCTAAATCACGTTTTAAAAACACATTTTCATGAGTTTTGTGGGAAAGTTTATATCTCATGGTCAGTATTCACTTACTTGGAAACAAAGCATATTTTAATATTTGATGTAATAAACAATATTTTTGTGCATATTAAAATAAAATGATATAATATTTCTGAAATCCAGGGGTATTAAGGACTTTCTTGAATGCCTTCCAAGATAAAGATTCCTTTTTTCTAAGAAATTTATTGTCTCTATTCCCCTACCCGCTGCTTCCAAATGGGGAAGCTACAGAAGTCCTGTTATGCTGCAGAACCCACTCTATAGACGACTGTATCAGGTAAGGACAACTGACCCAAGCCAAAGATACCCCTTCTCCTTGCAACATGGAATTGAGAATCAGAGATGCTATTCAGTCTTTTTTGATTACTAATTCTTAGGGTATATGTGAGTGTATGTGCTGTTATATCACACCTCCACATAGCTCGTTGTTGTTTTCACTAAAGTAGTCACTTCATCAATAGTAGGAATAAGAGACAGGTGTGACCCTGATCTGAAATGATACAAAACAGAAGTCTGATTACACAAAATTTTAAAAATTATGATTAACCATACTTGATTAATCATAATTTCTATCAGCTAGGAAAGAAATGGGCACTAACTAGGAAAGATGTGATCTGAATATGCTGGGCTTTTGGACTTATATATACATAAAATATCTGGAAATTACATTGGAGAAGGAAAGGTATGTTTTTCATTGTACAAAGCATAATTCAATTATGTTAAATTCAAATTGTCTCTAGAACTAAAAAAATTTTGACTGGCAGCCAATGGAGTACATTGTATTGGACAATTTTGTGCAGCCTACTAAACCCAGAATTTTTCCTTATTATACCTACATTGACAACAATGGGTGTGGACTACAGCAATCATATGTTGTCTACATGATCCAGCTGTTCTAGCCACAATTGATTAGGAGGGGCATAAATAATCAATTCCTAATTAGCAAATATAATTGTCTTTCCTGGAAATTTGGGTTTGAAGTTTACAGATATTAAAATGTTTCCCTTATTAAGTGTTCAACCTATTGACATGAAAACGTGACAGTCGTGGGGAACAGCAAACAAAATAGTTTGTATAAATAGAAACAGGGAAAACTGAGTGCTTTTATAAATTCCTGGATATTTGAATTAATTCTCTTTCTGAAGACCGGCGAATCTCTCTTGAAATCAAAAAAGATATAATTTAATCAAGTTGAATTATTCATATCAGGTTTCTCACATGCGACCTGTACAAGATGTTATTTTGTTCTATTTCTTTCTGTGCTGGTTCTCGGGAAGAGGACATGAGCAGGGAGAGTCATCCTGAGCACGTATACAACTCTGCCAGCACTGTCATTTGTGGAAACGTCAGCTGGTCCAGCTGCTCGAGTCAGTGCGGAAGTCATTCCTTCCCCAGTATGCACACACGCGATCCATCACAGAGCACCTTCGTAAACACCTCTCCAGTCGGACCACTTTCCTCCACATCCACTCATGCTAATTTTGATCAGCTCATCATTACATACAACTTGAATTACTAAAATACCCTGTAATAATTTCTGTGTTTCAAACTTCCCCTGTTGTAATCCATTCATCGAATTAGTCAAAAAAATCTTTTAGAAACAATTCTCACTAGGTCACTCTTTTATGTAAAATTCTTCAGTGGTTTCCCATCACCCTAATATAAATTCTAAAATGATGTGGTTACTATGTCACTCTCCACCTACATTTCCTATTTACATCCCTTTAGCTCTCAACATTCTAGGTCATGGTTTTACCACCTTGAAATACCGATGTTTTGTACCAGATAATTCTTTGTTGTGGGGGTTGTTCTGGAAGTTGTAGGATATTTAGAAACGTCTCTGCTCTCTTCTTGCTGGATGCCAGTACCATCCCCTGATTGTGATAAAATGCCCAGACATTTCCAGATGTCTCCTGAGGGACACAGTTGTCCTGGTTGAGAACCTGCTGTAGGTACATTGCAATTCTTTTATGTACAAAAACAATGTTCTTTGTTTTTTTTTTTTTATCTCAAATCTTTTAAAACATTTTATCTTCTTTCAGGCATGTTCTTTGTATTTCTGCTTATTTTCCCACTGATTCAAAGTCACCCTTTCCCAATGCCATACACCGGCTTAGTTTTATTCTCTGGTATCTTTTACATTCACTTTTCTTGCTCTCGAACTTCAACTCCCATGTCATTTTTTCAGTGTCATTGCTGTGCTATGTTTCTGCTCATCACAAGGTCTTTGCTCATGGTCTTTCAAATATTCTGATAATTGGCCTACCTTGCCTCATGAATAGCTAATTATACACTCTGTGTCACTCCCTTCAGAAAACATTGTGAGCACCATAGATTTCATCAGTCTGATTTTTGTTGTTCTTAACACAACTTCATAAATTATGTTCCTTTTATTTATAACACTTACCTTGGTTTAAATTTTTGTGTTTATTTGTGTAATGAACTGGCTAATATACTTCTCCTTCGCTAATCTTTGTACTCAATGAAAACAAGAACCATATTTGTTTTGTTTGTTTTTGTTCACTATTTTATCTCCAGCACCTACCACAGAGTCTGGCATATAATAGACACTTAATATATACTTGTTGAATGAGGATGAATGAGGAGCATCTCCCCTAATTATAATTGGGTAATTAGCTATGCAAGTATGCTTCCAATTTGGATTGCAAGCTGCCTAAGATCTTGGACCTTGTCCTTCTTTGGAACTGCTATATCCACAATGCCTAAGTTCTCAATATATATATATATTTTTTTTTGGTGGAATGAGAGTTTCCTAGAAAGAAAGAAAGAGAAAAAAACATTTTTGTTGCAAGATAAAGATATAAAATTTTTGTTAAAAATAAAAAATATATATAACAAATGGACCTTAGACATCTGCTGGGCATTTTTTTTTTTTTTCATGTCTTAGATGAACATGCACACAACCCAGCACAGTATAAGTTAATAGTAGGGCAACATTAGAATTTGGTCTCCTGACACTAAGTTAAACATTATTTTTATTATGTGATTAACATTACTGGCCAGATATCTTTGAAAACTACAAAATACTCTGTGACGTATCTTTTCAAAACTCTTACACACATACAAATACCCTGAATTGTTAATGTGCATAACTTTTCCATTTACCTCATTTCCCTCTATGTTGGGAATTGGAATTCAGTCTTTGTGTAGCAATAGGGTGATGTCACATTGGTATTATAGATGTAACGCATAGTTTTAATACAACTGTTGTTATTGTCATGATCATGGGACTTTTTTAGCCAATATACATATGGACTCAGATCTAAAAACTCCACAAAACTAGAAGGAACCCATGTTTTAAATAATACCACTGATATCCAGAGTCTCTTATTACCTTTTAACCATTTGAACTATATGCAACAAGAAACAGTGTTTATACTTATTAACAATATATCGTATTCTTGAAAATTGCTAAGCGAGTAGATTTTAAGTGTTCTCACTACAAAAATGATAAATATGTGAGGTAATGCATATTACCAATGCATTAAGTAGCCCAATTTAGTCATTCCACAATGTATACTTATTTCAAAACATTAGGTCATAATCAGTAAATACATACAAATTTTAAATGCCACTTAAAATAAATAAATACAGTGAAAAAAAGGAAGAGAGAGTTATCAAATTATATATTTTGGACCATCATACTAATAACTGATTCCCTAAAGAAAGTGGGAGTCCTGTGTAAGCTTCAACTTAACCATTCTTAAGTGCTGTGAGAGTCACATTTATCAAAAGCAACTCATTAGACAAAACTCATTAATACAAAAAAATCACCATGATACTGATTTACACACTAAGGAAAATATTATTCCAGGAATAGTTAATTACTCCATCTCTGTTGTACTGATTTTTGAAAAGCAACATTTACAAAGCATGCTCATAATTCCCCTTGTACACAAAAGACTGCATGGATAAACAGTTTTCAATACCTAGATATGCTGTGCTTGACGAGCTGATGTAGGCATGCCATTTCCAGAAAATAACTCATTAGATTTGGCAGAGTGAATCACTTCCTACATTACTAACCATGAAAATTATGCAGTGCAGGCTCTGTGGGGTGAAGTATGTCTGAAAAATTTCTGTCTTGTAAGCTTCACAGAGCTAGGATAAAAATCTGTCTTATATTAACGTCGTGTTTTTGGGAGGCTGCAAAACCTCTGTATGAATAACCTCTTGGGGACCTTAGATATACGAATCTTTTTACAAACTATTGATGAATATTAAATATAGAAGAAAGAAGAGCAGTCTTCAAAAAATATGTATTTCTCAAAGTAGAGATCAAAAGTGCCCTCCTTTAATTGATCTATTTTGCTACCGACCCACAAGAAAAGATGACTTGGAAAACGCATGCTTCATTCTAAAATACCACTACATATTAAAGGTAAATTTTAAAAATAAAACCTTATTAAATGGATTGCCAGTAACTGATGGTAATATAAAGCCACTCATTTCTCAAGTCCCAATTTTTTAAAGTTAAATATTCATATTTAATTAAAGGAAATTGTTTTTATTTTATGTGGCTTATTGTGCCATATACATGGGATTTTTTATTATAATAAAATCACTTATAAAAGAAGATTAATTGGTTATCTATATGAAAATATTGGTTATAAAGGATATAAGCAAATTTCTCATCTTTCTCAATTTTTCTGTATTTGAAAGGCCACAGATACAAAGAATCACAATATGGTAAAT